>WEKY01047165.1:0-33969 GCA_013390045.1 Picathartes gymnocephalus
ACCTTAGTAATCAGATCATAACACAGACACAACTTGTAGCAAGGGAAAATTGAGAAAATTGTAAGGAAAAATTACACAATGAGAGTTGCCTTCAACAGAATAGCTATAGAAACCCCAATCCTGGAAGTTTTCAAAATTTAATAGGATAATGCCTTTAACAGTCAATTCTGCTCTTCAATTTAATCTCACTTGAAACAGGTGGTGGGGACAACAACTTCAAGAGATCTCTTTCAACCATGATTATCCTTTGCCAAGTGCCAGAATGCCCTGATTTCACTGGATATTGCACCTTTTCACATACCTCACCTTATACCTGTAAATTGCTACTGATTTGAGATGGAAAAGGATTCCAAAGTCACCATCTCTGGAAGTGTTCAAGAGGCATCTGGATGTGGCACCTGGGAATATGCCTTAGGGGTGATTATGGTGCAGCTGGGTTGACAGGTGGACTAAATGATCTTGAAGGTTTCTTTCAACCTTGATGATTCTTTGATTCTGTGATCATCAGTCTATCATTTTTGAAAAGCAAGGTTGTAATGTAAACTACATTCATAATATTTTTAAAATCCATAAACAACCTCTGCTCAGTTTTGTTTTTCCAATACTGGAAAGAAAAATGAACTAGTATTGGCTCTGACTGTCGATTTAAGAAAGGTTCACAGCATTAGACAACCCTCAATTTTATTTTCTTCCTTTTCCTCATCTGACAGCCCCAAATCCCTAAACTTTTTAAATTCCTGGAAGAGGTGTGTTAACAGAACAGGGAGCAAATGGAAACCATTGGTCTACAAACTGTAGGTGAAACTTGTCCACACCATACTGGTTTTGAAAAAGCAAAAATTCTTCAAGCCAATCAATGATTCAGGAAGGGCTAGAAGTGAGACACTGCTGTGCTGAAAATAAGTATGCAGAGGAACTAGGTAACTATTTATTAAACTCATGTAAGGCAGGCAGCTTCATGGAAATAAAAATGTCACAACACTCGCAAAGGATGACAAATAGGTCATCTTTGAAGGGAAGCCCCATAGAACAGAGGGTAACAACAGCATACATGCTGTGGGAAAATACAGGATAATACGTAATTTGGGGTTTCAGACTACAACTTCCAAAATTAAAATACAAGATAAACTAAGCTGAGTTTATAATACTAGGATCTGGAAGAAGGTCCCTTCAGAGCCTTTTCTTCTCCTATCACAGATCTGCTGTCTTCCTTAAAAACATTCTCAAAACCTCTAATCCGAGGGTGGTCCCCATCTAAGAGCAACACTCTCAGTGCAGCACAGACAGTGCCGAAATGATGACACTGATTTCCAGGCATCCCACAGGCTCTGTCCATTCCTAATGAAGTCATCAGCAGAGATGCAACAGCCAGTATCTGTTCACCCAGCTAATTGCAACTACTGTTCAATTACTGGAACCATGATAAAAAGGCAAAGGAAAGCAGAAACTAGTAGCTGGCATGGAATGGCAGTTGATATTGTCAGGATCATGAGGGCTGAAGCTAGAGGTACATGTTCAAGCTGTAAATTTCACTAGCAGAAAAAAGAAATTTTATCCTACTTTAGAGCAACAGACACTGCCTTTTGAAAACATGATTGTACCCCAGACCAAATTCCACCATACAACTCTGGTACCTGTAGATAAATGTTTCTAAAATAAAAGGAATTTTAGATAAAAAAAGGAAGAAATAAAGAATTGGCATGAATATGTAAGGTGTTTATGATGACCCAGATTATATGGAATTTCAGTTTTTGTACAACTACAGGAATGTCCATGAGCTGTCCCTCTCTGACTCCAAACATGACCAAGTGCAGTTTCTGTCTTACTAAACCAGTATCTTTTGGTAAGGATCCAGCTAAAAATTCATAGTTCATAACACTGGTTATAATTATCACACAGTTAGTAAACTCCTACAAGCCTATCTGAAATGTCCAAGGCTATAGTGCAGGATCTGCAGTACAGGACTGTGTACTGGTCCAACTGCCCTACACTGGCACTCAATGAATGTGTTTACAAACAACAGTAGCCAGTACATACCCTAAGTTCAAAACTCAAAGATCTGGGTTCATGGAGAAGAGAGTTCCATTAATCTTTTTAGTCTGCTCTGAGCTCCAAGAGCCTCCAGTGATCTTGATGGGAATTTGTAATGGTTTCATGTCGCTTTGGCACACCAGGCATCAATTTGGTGTAGTGGTCTAAGTACTCTGGCCAAACAACAGTGCACTCACTGAATTTACTTAAGTCTGTGGTGAGATAAGGATTAGGATAAATGCAAAGCAGGCCTAAAACATTAAAGGTAAAAAGATAATTTATTAACAGAACTAAAAAGAAAATAATAAGAACCAGAAAACACTTTCAGATACATCTCCTCCCCCCATTCCATCAAGTTCTCTCCCACCAACAACACTAAGAGACGAAACCTAGAGTCCTTTAGTCAGTTTACCTCCCTTAAAATAGCCTTTCATCAGTTGAGTTGGAAAAGGAGTCTCTCCTGTCTTGCCACGGGGACTTTTTCACAAGAACACAGTTCTTTTGTGGTTTCAATATCACAGCAAACTCTCGCCCGGAAAAGGATATCTGTTTGCAGTGTGAGAGTCCTTTCCCTGACACACAGCTCTTCCCGCAGCTGTTTCTGGGGTTTCATTTCTGTTCACTGGGGTAAAATTTTCAGGATAAGCTGTTCTAGTAGAAAAGGAAAGAATATGAGGCTTTGGTGGACACCCACCAAGATATGTGTGAACGGAGTCTGTTTCTATTACTGGCGTGATCCCATCAAGATATGTTGGTGGAAGTGAGGTTAGAACGCTGCATCCCCCCAGCTGTATCTGTGAGTTACAAGGACATGGTTTAATATATCTTAGTCCATGACCATGGCTTTACAGAAAGAATTTCAGCTTAAAGCATCTCCTCTTTCTCCTTTCTTTGGACTTTTAGTCCCTATTTCACTGACCTCAGTGTCTCTGTTGGTTCTCTTCTGTGTCTTCACTCTTTCTGAGTCCATTTGTGCATTCTGAGTCCATTTGGGCACTTAAAGAGTTGTATCTGAGTCCATTTGTGCACTGANATTCAAGAGGGCTTGGCCCAGCCTGGGCCTCTCCAGCATGGCAGCTCTGGGGATGGGGGGCAGGAGCAGGTACAGTGCTCAGCAGCCAGGAGCTGTGGCGGCGCTGCCCCAAGAGAGGGGGGAGCAGGGGGGGATCTCTGCCATAGCCTGCCGTGGCTGACAGCTTCTCCTCCCCCTGCCCGGCAGCTGCAGGTGAAACGTAGGCTCGGCCCTCCCCGGCAGAGCGGGGAAGGCTCGGCCCCTCGGGCAGAGCAGGCCTGGCCCGGCAGAGCGGCCTGGGGCAGCCTGGGGCCTAGCCGGCCTAGGCTGACCGGCGGGCTCCCCTGTTACCTGTTCTGAAGCCGGAAACCAAGAGAGAGAATCCTGCGTTTCTCCTCTCTTAACATGTGAATCACAGAGGCGTTTCTAGTTTTCCTAAGTGGCTAAACAGAGTGTCCATCTCAGAACCAGCCACTAATTGGTTCTCTAGGCTTGCAGGAAACTGCTTTTTGCAGGAAATTGCTAAAATCCTTGCAGGTAAAAGTTTAAAGGAAGCTATGCCTGCTGGAAATTGCAAAATCTTCGCAGGTAAAAAAGTTACTTTTTTTCAAACCACCACACAATTGTAAATGATAATAAATCCTGCTTCCTGTTGAAGCTGTGAAGATTTAGTCAGCATTGGCAACTTATAAGATTCTCCAGTCAAAAGAATTGTAGATGTATAAATTATGACAGCAGCTGTGACCCTAAAACTTTCACATTCACCATTGTGCAGTCCATTTTACTCTCTTTGAAATTCAGGGCAGCAGTCAGAATGCAATGAAGAGTGTCATAATCCAAAAGCACCAGCTTGATGTCACAGTTAAGCAAAACTGAATTTTCTTCAGCTGCTTCAGGGACTTACTGAGCTGCTGAGGCCTGAGACTATTCCTATTCAAAACAAGACCGAGCAAATCTTGAAATCACCAGGTATCTTAAACTGAAAATGCCATTTATGTGCAGAAGATTTTCAGATCACCTTCTATGGTGGCTGTGACTTTTACTGAAATGCCTGGATCTCTCCTGCTGTCACACTGTCACCCCATATCAAGACACTTGCATCCACTTACAGATAAGACGTGAGAATGTACCCACATCCTGTATTGTTCTATCAGACATAATGAAAAACTCCAAGTTAAGAGAGCTTTAACACTGAATAACTGGCTATTTATCCTGTCTAAAGCACTTCTGTCCACTATGATACAGTCCAGAGGGACATTTACTCTCTGGATTGCTAGCAGCAGATTAAATGCAGCCTATCAGGGAAGACGGTCTCCTCAGACTTGTAAAGTGCCTCAAATGTAAAATTCAGTATCGTCTTCTCAGTAACTGCACCTCCTGACTGACATCACTTTCCATACACCTTCACTCAATGCTGGGCAGCACACCTGCAAAATGAACTTCCTGGGAAGGAACTCTGCCCTGAGTGGGTAGGTAATAAAAATCTTCACTTCACTGTGGTCTTCGCAGGTTCTCAAGGTTTTTGAGCAATCTCTTTGTGAGATTGGTACCTGAAATACTCACAGAACAATAGTAAGGAATAACTGGTCCCCCACTCGCATCAGTGTTAGTCCTTGTACTGTTCAGAAAAGCATTAGGATAGTACAGTTGATATCTCTGTCACACGAGTGGGGTCATAAATTCAAACATCAGCTATTCATGACTAAAGTCCAGAGTTCAGAAATTCCTTAGACAGGGAAAAATAAGAATTTTGTAATCTCAGACTAAGACCAGGTTTTCCACATCCAAAAATCACTGCTTAGAATCAGCTGCAGGTCTGCCTGTGCTCTGAGGAAGTCTGGGACAAAGGGTGGACTAAAGCTACACATCACAAATATGACATATTTGCTGATCTGGGTGGCAGACAAAAAGTGCAATCTCTAAGAATGGATGCTGAATCCTAATAAAAAACTTAGGTGTTTGATAAAAACATCAACAGCCACAATCTTAACACTTTGTACAGTGGAAAAAAGAGTTTGCTTTCACCTAAAATGTCTCCCAGGCCGCTAAGTGCAGACAAGATGGAGCTAGGAGACTAAATTGCAAAACCCATCCCATTTAGCTAAGTGGGATCACAGGTAAGTTAATCACTACCTATTTGCTGAAAATTACCCATAAAAGATATTGGATGCAAATTCTTTTACAGCAATTAGCTCTTGTTGATATGAACATGAAGTAGGTACCTAGTAAGTTACCTCAGTAACAAAAGGAAGGAAATTAATCAGAACAAAGATAGGAGCCAAGGTAAATCTGGGGAATAGCCAGTCTGGATATATGTTTGGAGGACTGGAGAATGCTTTCATATGTGTTATTTGGCCAAATCTCCAAAGTGTATCAGAGGAAGTGGGATTATTGGAACAGAGTCCAACACAATTTAACAAAGCATGGTAAAAGCAGATGGGAGCGTGGCTATCAGATTAACTTTGTATAAAGGCTGTGGCAAATCCATCATGAGGTTTTCCAGGCTCTAAGAAAGCCTGACCAGATCTGGCCCTACCAGCAAATTGTGTTTACTTCAAGGATGAAAATTTTCTCTTCCCTTATTATACAAGGACAAAAAAGTGGTGGGGGAGAGTGTCTGACATTTCCTACTCTCTCAAATGGTATTTCTGTAATAGCAGTAAAAGCCATTAATCTTTACTAGTTAAAACTGGGGGAAAAGAAAAAAGGTAGTTACATCTGAAGGCATTCTTTCAGTTTTTCCACTATTTATTGCTAGCCCCTTCTCTTGGGCTGTCTGCAGTCTGCACCCCTACTGTTTCTGTTCCCACTGGAAAGAGCTGGAAATCTGGGCTGCAGCTCTGCAAAGCCAGCCTCCAGCTGCAGGGAGGACAGTCTGGCTGCACAGGCAAGCAGGAGTAGTTAGGAACAGCTGCTCAGATGTGCCCCTCACATCTGCCCACATTTAAAGGAGTCACACAATCCAGCCCAGGAGATAACAAGCACTCCAAGTTCTACAAGGACAGAGTCATAGGGGAAGCCAACAACTGTTACCTGTGGCTGAAGCATGATAGCGGAACCTCCTGTGAAACTGGCATCAAGCCTTGGTGTCCCAGATGGCCTCCAATTTGAAAAATATTTGTGACACCATCCAGAAGCCTTCCCACAAGAGATCTAAAGTTGAATTAAAGCCAATAGAAGGAAACAGAAGAACTCACAGTCTGGAAGTTTCTATGTTGTAAAGGATCCTGTATAATTTCAGAAATTATTTAGACAGAAATTGTTTTGTAACAACAGGCACTGTTTGAGCCTGACTGTAACAGCTGCCTATCAGGACACCTTCAGTTTAAAATTGAGTACATTGAAAAAAATGATCTAAACTCAACTACTTGTATGTACTTCACCTGTCAGATTTCCCCCTCCTACTGTTCATTGCATCAGAACATGGTATTTCTTTTTTTCATATCTTTCATATTTTTCTTTCTCCTGTTACTTTGCAAAATGCCAATACAAACAGCAAAAACAACAAGCTACCTGCACCAGGAAATAAACAAAGCACATCAGAAAATTCCTGCCTGTAAACTGAAATAAAATTTCATTATATTTTTCAAACCTGTTCTTCCAATTTCCATCCAGTTTTGGAACAAAACAAATCAGAATATGCACAGTGCTTCCAAATATACAATACCATAATCGTCAATGACAGTTAAGAGCTGACTTACCCTTAACAGTAATTTTATCAAGTCAGAACAATATTCTGCACAATATCAAAGCAACAAGGGTTGTATCGAGCCACATCGCACCCCTTCTCCTGGGAAACCCACAGTTCCACCTACAGCACTTGGCCTTACACAGCATATCATTTCTTTACACTGCATAAACATCTTCCAGTGTTGGCCAGACTGAATACCACAAAAGGAGGAATACAGCAGAAAAATACATAACCAAAGGAAGACAGGCAAAGCCCTCACTCTTCCAAACAAAGTCAAGCGCTAGCCCCTTGAACCAGAGTTCAAGGCATGTTTGGACAATACTTTCAGACACATAGGATGATTTTTGGGGGTGTCCTTAGCAGGGCTAGGGGTTTGACTCGATGATCCTTGGGGGTCCCTTCCAGCTCAGGATATTCTATGATTCTGTGATCTGTGGTGTTAAAACTGCCATCTAATGGTGAAATTCTAACTTTGAAGCAGGCAGAGCAGACAGCATACAAGGAAACAAATGCTGCTTTGACCTGCAGCTCTTGCATTTGGATTGACAATCACCTTTTTCAGCAACATTTAATTATATTCTGCTTCCTACAGCACTAGCTGCTGGTGAAGCAGAAGTGTATGCTTTAAGTGACAAAACATATTTTCATCAGGGATGTGATTACTGACTCAAACTGCCAGATTTTATTTCCAGTTTTATGCCATAGATAAGAGACTGCACAACAAAGAATATAATAATGCCAAAGTTCAGGCTTGGATCTTTTGAGGACTGATAATGTCATCTTAATTTCTGATGAAAAACCTACCAACATTGAACAATGGCAGAAATGCTGAGTTAAACCACCTAAATTACTCCAGTGATACAGATTTCCTGAACATTTCAGCTATTCCAGAACCAAATCACTGTCAGTCATTTATCATTTACCTCATGATCTGGTAGTACAGGTTCCAAATCGTTTTCCTGGTGACTCAACTATGGGCAGAATTTGTGGCCTTGCTATGCACCTAAACCAAAGGAAGCTAGTTCATCTAAGGCAGTATTTGCCTTTCCACTTCTCTTAAACTATCATTAATGGTACATCTTTATTATGCTTCCACTGATCCCCTAATAATTGTAGAATCATAGAATGCTTTGGGTTGGAAGGGACCATAAAGATCATCTCGTTCCAACCCCCTACCATGGGGAGGGACACCTTCCACTAGACCAGGCTGCACACAGCCCCACCCAACCTGGGCTAATAATGTTAGCCTATTAACTAAAGCAGAAGAACACAAATTAGGACTCTTGAGATCTATTCAACAAGTCACTTTGTGATTTTCCTTGTTTGATCTGAAAGTAGGAAAGAACATCATTTACCTCTCTTCAACAACACATTCTAGATTCTCACTGAAACAACCATTACAAAGTAAGCCAAATATATTAAAAGGATGTTGCAAATGGAAAAATAAAACCTAATGAACCCTTGTATTGAAGGTGCTGTGTGTCAGAGGCAGACACATTTGGAATCCACTTCTGACAGGTTATTGACATCTATTTCCATACTATCACCAAAGATAGCTCAATTTACTCCCCCTTTCAATGTGCAAGTGAGGGCCAGTGAAAGCTGTCAGACTCATGTGATGAAAGACAAGTACCTAGGATACATATAGAAAAAATGATTCCTTCATAAAACTCTCTCTCCAAGTCATTCAGGAGTTTAGAATCTCAGAGGTTAATACATGAGCCATCATTGCCCATATCACTGGAGAAAAGGGTTGTTCAGCTCTTCTCCCAGAGAAGCAAGGTATGTGGCCTCTTTGGCAGAAAGAGAGGCATTTCTATTTTCAATATAAAGTGAATCACAGGCTCTTACACTGGGGTTTAATCATGATCCTGAAAGTTCAGTACAACATCTGTATTGAACAGCATGCTTTGCTTTCTCCTAAGGGTTCCTGGAGGGCTGCAAGGGTACAGGGGGAGCCCAGAGGGTCAAAAAGCTGTGTGTATTAAGGAATTAATACGCTTCAGTATATATTTCAAGTCTATTTGAAGACAGAGTGTCAAGCTTTTCACCAAAAGGATTGGTAGTAGGAATTTAGCAAATCAAGAGAGCCAGCAGTTGCTGGGTGAGCAAAGCAGGCGATGGGATGGAGATGCCATGGGGGCACAGTGAGTGATGGATGGCAGTGCTGCCTGAGGCCATCAGATGGCAAAGGAGGCTGCAATCATCTCCTCACTTGTGCCACTAGTGCTGAGAAGTACTTGTTACGTGGTTTTTTTTTTCAAGGAACAGCAGTGCGGCTCCTCCCTGGGGTAGAAGAGAAAGCAGAGAGATGCAGCAAATCCCAGTTGGTTTTCTGTGTAGTGTCACTGCCACCAGCTCTCACTGTCACTTGCTGGACAAGATCCCAGGTTTACACTCACATCTGCACAAGTTCTGGATCAGCAAGGGCTATTTCAAAAGAAGCTTTTCCTAATTTACACCTGGAAAGGATTAGACAGCTCTATACCACAACACAACCACAAAGAACTGTTTTCTAAAATAAGCAGCTGATGTACTCTGACCAAAGACGAAAAAGAGTAGGTCTCCTAACAGAATGGTTTTCCTGTCCTCAATTCCCATTATTTGAAGTCCTCCACACTATTTCAAAGCATTAAGATGCACTCAGGAATGTCTTTTGAACTGGCCTACTTTCACAGCAGAAGCTGAGACAGAAATAGAAGACAGCTCATCCACTGTCACACTGCAAAGCCAGGACTGTGCAGGGACACAACCCACTGTCCACCACAACTGGGCTCCTGCCCCTGTTTGTTGGATGATCCAGGAGTTAACTGCCACCTTGTTGTACTTTTCATCAGATGGACCTTGAAAAATTCTCAGAATATCAATAAGTCAAAATAATGAAGAGGTCAGTAACTCCTTTGGAAATTGGAAAATAATTCACAAGCCTAAAAATAAGCTAAATCTGTAACGGAAAGGGGACTGATCTTGACATCACTTGAAACACAGATAGGAAGACTCTATAGATACAACACCTGCTTTTCTTTCAAATTCTGCAGATAGAGACTCAAAAGGGGAAGAATTGAGGCACAAGACAGTTTTTTAAGATCTCAATTAGCCTTTTTTTTTTTTTTTTTGACTAGGATTTATTTACTGCAGAGTTAAGCATCTCTCATAGTTACAGATTCTCTATTTATATCTGCTAACTGTGCAAATTTCCTGGTTCTCTGATTCCAGACCAGCTGCTGGGCACAGCTGTGCTCCAACAAAGGCACCAAAACCAGCAGGATGGCTGTGGTACTGTCATACTTCCCTAATTTCATCTGCATCTGGAAGAGGAAATCACAGTGCTTTTCTCACCCACTCCTGACAGCTCAACAGAACACCACCAATGTAATTTAAAAAAAACCCCTCAGTGATAGACTGCCAGTGTGAGAAGCTCCCATGCTTCCACAGCTTTTAAACGTTGCACTAAACTTCCTGCACAACATACAGGGTTGCCAACAAAAAGAATACAGGAATCTAAGTGAACAGTCACCTGCAAACCTTTTAGACAGAGCAGAGGACTTCCTGTGAGCAATCTGACATGTGGAGAGATCAAGGCATAGAACAGCAAGCAACATAGAGTCTGGCAACAAAGAAGCTTCTGTTCAGTGGGGAAGAGGGGGAAGTAAAAGCAATCCAACTAGGCAGAGCACCCAAGCGCCTCATAACACCCTGAGGGCTGTATGACCACATACAGCTATGTGGCATTGCAATCTTGAAGTGGGTTTTAGAATGCAAATTTCATACTTCTGTGGGCATCAAGCTCAAGGATGCAGCAAGATCAAGCCCGCACCCAACAGAGGGGACTGGCATATCCTCCTGGCTACCTGAAGCCTGTCCCTGCTTCCTCCACCCACTGGCTGTGCTGAACACCATCCTTACTTAATGGCTGCTTCACACCCTGAGCACCTTGCTTGCATATCTGGATTTTACACTAAGAGCTGATGGGCCCCTAACCACTACAGGGGCAACGCTGGGGTTTGTCAGGATTTACTGCTTTTATTCATCAAAACCTAATTGATTTTCCAAAGATCAAACAAAGTCCATGACAGAGCAGGACTAAATGCAAGTGAACTAAATGGTGGACTGTGTTGGTGTTTTTCGGGTTTATGCAGATGAACAATATTTTGGATGACATCTTGTCAGTCATAAAAGTCTCTGTCTTTCATATGCCACAAAGGTGAACAGTTAGCTGCATATTTGCTGCTTCTGTTCATGCACTGGCTGGAAAAAATGAACCTTACAGTAGGCTGTCCTCACCAGCAAACTGGAAACAACACCCCATGCTTCTCTTTCTCACGTGAGTCTGTGAACACCTCTTCTAACTGAGATTGGAGTTTGGCATCTGAAGGTTTTTTGGCAACAGCTTTTCCCTACAGTGCATTTGACAAAACCTTCCGTAGCAATAGTCTTTTCTCATCTGATACTGTAACACACCACAAAACATTGTTTCTAATTTGCCTAAACAGGGAGTTTGCTCCACAATTCTTTGAGATCTACCAAAGAAGCTGAAGTATCAAAATGTTGTTATTTTTACACCATTAACTACTCTATCCTTCCTAATTCAGTATGAGTTATTGTAACAAATAATTACATTAAGAATCAAACAAAATTTGCTTTGGTAATCAGTGTCTTGCATGTCGTATAAATTTATTCATGTACTTGCTAATTAGGAAAATACATCCAGTCATTAAGAGGATTTAGAAAGGAAAATAGGTCTTTTGAAGTTGGAAGACATTTCCAGGTTTTGATTCTGGGGCATACATTTCACAGATCCATTCAAGCTACAAAGCAGAAGAGCTGGCTAGATCATGGAGCTCCTCTCCCTTCCTGTCCCCTTACAAAGCATATTTCATTGAAGTATGGAGCAGCCTGGCCTTGCTCTGCTGTCTTAGCCATCCTAGCTCCCAATGTCTAACAGATGGGATTTCCACCCTTTTCTGTGATTCCCGCTATAGCAAAATAAGGCAAAAACAAACCAAGCTCATTGTTGTGATGGTATGATATTCACCATTTTCCTTTCTTAATTTAACCTAGTATTCCATAATAAGTGTCCTGTGAACTTCTTCAAACAATTCCCCTTCCTTGGGAAGGCAGTCTTCCAATCACAGCTGATTCATCATCCTCTCCTCAGCTTACCATTTGCCAATCAATATGTACTGAACTCTTCTAATCTTTCTCCATAATTCCTTCCTTCAGCCTCCTGATTTTAACTTATTTTTCCAATTTCTTCCAAATTGTTGGATTTTACTCTAAGCTGCACAACAGTGCTTTCTTTACACCTTTTATACTTGTATTTCTTGAATATACATTTCTATTTGTGTGACTAGGAATACTTCTAACTAGCACAGGCGTAGCTGAGTACCCAATGGCACTTCATCAGTACACAATTTAAGTGGTGAGGAGCTGATATTCCGGCTTTATTATCTTGGCAAAGGTCAATGGGTAAAACTATTTAAGTAAATCTCATATCACTATTGAGTTAAATACATCCAGCCAATCGCTGACACACCATACAAATTTCATCATTTGTTTAGTGCTTTATAAAGGGCAGTGAATAATTTTACCTTTTCAATGCCAAAGAAACTAGAAAGTTTTTTCCCCTTGAGTGGCTCCAGTACTACAGCATTTTATCTATAAAAAGTTGTTTGTGTACCTCAAAAAAATACAGCATTGTGTCTCAACAACCACACCAGGATTGCATTAGCACTGCAGGTGTAGAAAAGTAGAAAAGACAGAAAAGACAGACTGCTATTTTAAAAGAAAATCTCTGACCTTTACGGATTTTTAATACACATTTTGGATCCAGGCAATGTTGTTCTTTTGGGGATATGAACTCAAATTATTAACACACAACACCAAGAGTGGTCCCCATTTCTGTACGGATGAAGAATAAAATACTCTGTGTCAAGTAGCAATAACAGGAAAATTAATTAAATAACACAAAAATAAGTATCATTCATTAGGTTAGGTTTCTACCTGTTCTCATGACAAGATGTCTATTATGCTTAAGAAAAACTATGAAACAGAAGGTCAAATATTAGCAAAAAATACACTTTTTGCTGGTCTTCAGCTTTTCTCATCCTAGAATGTGAAGCTCTTAGGGATTCATGAATTTTTCCACACTGCAAACCTTTTATGATTTTAGAAAATCCTAAGTATCTGGGTTTTTGGGGAGTTTTTTTGCAGCTGGGGAAGATAAGGCACAGAAAAATGAACTTGCCTGTAGTTACATAAGCCAGAAACAGAATTGTAAGGCATATCAACATTGTATACTTCTGTGAAGCACTGAAATAGTGAAGTCCCATATATGTCAAGGCCTGTTTTGTGAGAAGCCCTGATCAGACTTACTCTGTAGCCTGGCAGCGATGCTGAATTGACGTGACACAACTCACCGCTCATCTGCAGGTACTGCCACTGTAGCAGTCAGCAGATGGTCTTGCAAAGCATACAGGACTACACGCCATGTAGCACAGGATGCTCTGTGCCCAGTACACTGCAACACACCTTCTGAACAGCATCTGTAGGGCAGTTTTGCAAAGATTTCTGAGTAACTGCATTTGTTGTGCTTTTACCCTGGCCCAGGGGAAATTATTGGTTTTTATCTCTCACTCTCAGATAACATTTTCTTAATCTTTACTTGGTTCCTTAAGTTAAGGCTTATACAACTTCAGCTTGCCTTACAAGCATATCTACTAACTTCTTCCATGTTTTAGTCAGTTGGACACCCCTGAACTCTGATCAGACACACAGGAGTGCTAGTTGAGTAAGCAATGCTGGGTAAGAGAGAGGCTGACCCATGGGGACCTGTATGGTAATCAGCTTTTCATTACTGCAGGCTGAATGGCCAAAGTGATTGATGAGTTCTCTTCTGAGTGGGAAAACAGGAGAGGAAGAGAAGATGAAGGAACCCTGGTTCTGATAAGAATTATCTCTATCCTATCAGAATATATAAGTATTTATCTCTAGGAACTGCTAACCAAATACCCCAGGACTGCATTACCGTGTCTGCAGAGATCAGCAAGTATTATTTTAGAGATATCAGATAGCTTTTTCAAGGTGGAAAGAGTAGCTTAGTGTCCTAAGAGTCTAATGACTAAATTAGGTGATATCTTAGATTCAGACGCTTAAATCCCAGTAAATAAAATCCTCTCAGAATCAGAATGTGGCTAATTACTTTTGGAATCTTGAATCTTACTGTAGGTGCCTTAATAGTTCTGTATCACAGTTTCCCAAAATATAAAATTAGTATATCAATCTCTTTCTGCAAATACTCTGCATTTTGGAAAAAAATGGCACTTGTTTGTGTAGGATTAACAGTCTGCATCCTTATGAATAGTTTAATGTGGATTTATTTAGTACATTCTGATAGCCCAAAGACAGGTAGAGATGTCAACAGCATCCTGGCTTTCTCCCAGCTAAGGGAGACCTTGTCTCCTCATTTTAAGCTTGAAGGATCCCTCATGAGTTCTGTATGGAACGGTACAAAAATTCACCCAAGCCTCTTATCACTGAATTCTGCAGAGAGAGGGGTAATACTGTGAGATTTGGCAGGTCCCACAACACCGTGGCAGAGAACAGCCTGAAGTCCACTGCCAACCCATGTCTCAGATGACTTACAGCTCTCTGCAAGAACAGAAAACATCTCATTTCCAAACACAAACAAGCCTAATGCCAGGACCCCCACTCCTGGTTGCATCTGACTGTTCTTCCTTCCAGCCCTGAAGCTTCCCTAGGTAGCCTTCACCAGGAAGCTGTTCAAGTCTGTAATCCAGAAGCAATGCTGAAGCAGGAAAAAGCACAGTTACCTTCAGGCACCCAAACAGATGCTGAACTACAGCTCTTGACATGCACAATCTCTTCACTGCCTACCACAACACTGCCTTTCAAGGGATCAACATAGGAAAAGAAAGTTATGGGTGCCACCCAGTTAAATAGGATTTTATTGATCAACACTTTGATGGAGCACATAGATCAAACATCTATCCATTATCTGAGTGAAAGGTTTCTAGGAAAACCAACTCACAGCAAAAGGGACACGGCTGCTGTTTCAAAGCTCCTTCTCCTGGAAGATTTACTGACTGAGCCTTGGCCAGTGGCACAGACTAGGGTACGAACTGTAGGCAACACACACATAGAAACACAAAGAAAGGTAAATGATCTGCATTTTAATTTTTACAGCTTCTAGAAAAAACAACAGTGTAAAAGAGAATAGATGGGCTCAGCAAATCGTCACCAGCCAGAAGGAAAAGACAAAAGAAAAAAGAAATCACAGCAGTGTAAATCAGCCAGGGAAGAAATGGCTAAATGAGGATGCTGATTGCTAATCTACATCCTGTCAGTCTGACTTTAGAAGCAGGTGAGCTCAAGAGGCCATGTTTACAAAAGCAGCCCCATAAAAGCCCTGTTTTTCTCAATCTCATCTGTATTCACAGTGGACCAGGTTTTCACTTTATGGCTGCAGTGTTCCTGTTTCTTCTGCAGGTCCATTAGCACGGTGCACATTGCACAGTCAATACCAATTCCAGCCTACACTTTTCTGCCTTTTTTATTTGGACACAAGCCCTTCTGTCTGCTGGATTCATTACTCTTCGACATGGCTATTTGTAGTCTCCCTTCATGTTTTGAATATTTTTTAAAGCAGCCCAAGCGCCTTTGACTTTAAGTACAAAATTAAAAGATAAAATGAAAACAGTGAGGCATTTAAAAATATCCTGATAAATCATTTCTGTTTCTCTTTAATCCTTTTTGTTTTCCATAATTACTTTACCCGAAAAGCTTGCAGGCTATAAAATGACCCCAAACCCCCCAAAAAATACCAGCCTTTTGTTCAATAAAGCTCTATTCCTTCCTTTCCTTGTCCCCTTTTCTCACATCCCAAGAAATCTTTCAGGACATTCTTTGTTCTTATGCACCAGACAGGAATGTGAAATTTGATCAAACTGGAAGGTGGCAGAAGGAATCTGGCAGGCTGAAGGGAATGGTATACAAGCATTTGAACAAGATACAGAACCATGATGTTGCCTCAGTAAAAGGGTGGGCAACAGGCTGGAATAGGAGTCCATCTCCACCCTGCTGAATTCTACCTCCTTCATCAAGGTGGCTAAAGGCAGCTCCTTCACACCACAGTGGTGCTTCCAGCATCAGACTGGGACCGGTGAAAAATGAACTGCCAACTACTAGCTGTGCCTTACTTTATTCATACCCTCAGATGACCAGTCCTATGTTTAACATGAAGAAAAAATGGAATTACTAAAAACACAGCCTTGAGGCAAGCACCTTGGATGCGGTGCTAAATCATCCTCCAGTAACACTGACAGGGAGAGAAAGTCTAAAATTTAGCACTGGTCAGTCCTCCAAGGGGACAGAACAATCAAATACAAATGCAGAATAAAGGAAGTTTGCACAAATGGGACATGAGAGCTGACAAGCAGAAATGGGGCAGAAGTGATTTGTGGGGTTTGCATCAAAAACGCCAGATTGCAACAGAAGAGAACTTCACTGAAGATATGGTAATAAAATGGTGGAAACTTGGATGTTTCTATGACTGGGTACTGAACTGTTACACTTCTACCTCTAGGAACCAGAAGCAGTACAGTAAGATCAGTGCAGAGACTCCAGGTATTTTGAAATTTCTTGGTATGCCAAAAACCTTCCCTTTGATCTATTTTTTCTCTTTGGTCACGAACATTCTCAACAGAGAAATTAAAAAAAAATAACAGAACTATAAAATATTTGAGACAGTTTCTGTAGTCTTCCTTCCTTCCCACTATTTAGCAAGCACACGCCTTTTGCCAATCACTTGTTCAGGGGGAGATCTTGTCCTCACATGACAGATGATACATGCAGCACAAACTCCATTTTGTTCTGCTTAGTTCAAACCTTGCTCTGCTCCCTGCACTGGGTGCACTAAGCTGCCTCATGGCTCTCTGTCTTCAGCAGCTTCACACACAAAAGAAAGGAAATCAAAGCTATAGGAGTTCCTCCTTTCACCATTCTACTTTGTAGCTCTACCAAAGACCGGGCAAGTCAGAAAGACTGACCTATTTTCTAACCTCTAATGCAAATACTTCTCCAAGAGATGACTAAGGTATATAAAGGAGAAGTACTCTATATATTTCTCATTCTAAGTACAAGCCTAGGGCTCCTGGAGCTGTCAATCTAACATGCTTTTCAACTGAGAGCTGAATTGTCATTTTCCATTTTACTCATTTAATGAAAGGTAGTGGATAAAAAAATCACTATTTAAAAGACCATATTTTTCCTTTCTCAGCAGTTTGAAATGGGGCCTGTGGGTATAGGGGCAGTCAACCTTAACTAATTCCACATGACTCCGTTTGAATCCTAAACTCTGGTGGTTTGATACAAATTCCAACAGTAATCTCCTTCAACCTTCCCTGTCCTTTCACGCCCTTTAGCAGTATCACAACATGAAGAATTACAATGCCTCCTTGTTCAGAGATGGAAAAATGCTGCTGATCACAAGAACACAAGGTTAGTGTGGCAGATAACCCAAAGGGTCCAGGCTAACCACAAGAGGACCTCACCCGAACTGGCAGAACTTCAGAAGTCAAAAGCTGCAGGACATAAAAAATGGAAGCATCATGAGATCAACAGCACTTACTATGAAGCTGCTTTTCTTGTACATCCTCCCTGCCACTGTGACCCTTCAGTGGGAGGACTTTTGCCTTAATGTGATGGATATCTCCTAAGTTTTATGTTTTATCTATTCACCTACTCACTGCCTATAATCATTATAAAGCAGGAAGTCACTGTGAAATTCATATTAAGATTTGATTCATCAGAATATAGTTTCCCTCTTCTGCACCTTATCTCCCAAATTTAACCTCCTTGTTCTTGATTACCCAGGAAAAAGAAAAAAAAAAGGATGCTAAAATAAAAATTACTAATATTATCTTTCCTTTACTCATTCTCAGATGCTTTAGCAGTGAGAGTGAGAAGGGTTTCCCTCTGGAGAGCCATGCCTTGGGAGTCTGGTGCCTAGTGGCAGTGAATTCAGCAGGACCACCATGTAGGCTCTTTGTGAGATAACTGCATGTGAGACAAGACAGACAAACCAAGCAGATGGGGTGAGCCAATATACACCACCAAATAAGATCTTTCCACGCTTGTGGTGATGGCTGTGCTTTTGCATATCCTTTCCACATCACATAATAGCCTCATCCAATCAATCAAAGTGTCCAAGGGACGACTGCCTATCTCCACATGCAGAAAGAGTCAATTAAGGGAGCATCATGAATGCCAAGTCTTTCCTCTCCCCCCGAGATGAATAGAGAAAAAGAAATGAGACAGAAAATACACTGTGCCAGTGCCTGCCTTTCAGCATGATGGCTTTGACTGGGCAAAGCAGGGAGATAGAGAAAGTTAATTTCACAGATAACATCTCCAAGGTCTATATAGTAATTTTAAATATTGGAAATAATTTTTCATGACAAATGAATCTACTTCATCCTGGCTTCTTCCATCAAGATATTCCCTTTAATTGTAAGGACAATTGGCAGTCTCAGCAGAAACACAAACTAGTCTGATTGGAGGGTATGGGAAGGAAGTGCGGCGTGAAGCCACAGGGACTGAGATCAGCCACCAAGCTATAAGAGACTCAAAGACAGAGGTAGTCTGAAGCAATTTTTGAACCTAGTGTCATCAGTTTGCCTCAGGACACCTGACACATCACAACAGATGTGGTGCATACTCATAGTAAACTCATTCTGGATCATTCATATGACATGCTGTGAGACTCAACTATTAATGATTACTGACTCAAAACATTTGCCCATTTGGGGAGGCTCCAAGGTGCTTTGCTGAGTCAGGTTTGCACTCCTGGAGGAAGCAGGGGAGCATTTGGGTGTGCAATGGCTAGTCTGCATAAGACAGGGGTGAACTGTCACTGCCTGGACGCTACAAACCAGGCTTTGAGGCTGATCAGAGGCAGACCTTGTGTAAACGGGTCTTTTATCATGCCAAATTGCCCTCCCTTACACATCACAGCCCCCTCTTCCAGGGGAGGGTCACATTCATACTTAGACCTATTGATGTCAAAGGCAGATGAGAAGGGATCATAAACCATTGTTGTTGTTCTAGTGTTCTTTACAGGAGCTGACAGTACACAAACTCATACAGTTTTCAGTAATCATATTTCTTGGGAGGACATTATGAAAGCTACACTCAGCAATAAACAGCCAGAAGTACAGAAGTTTAGAGAAAAACAGCAGAAATTATTATCTTCTTCTGTGCCATCAACTAACATATTCGGATGAGAAGAAGAGCACCTGGCGTACTAACAAATTCACATGCAGCATGGAAGCCAAGAGCGGCCTTAAATATCAAAAGCATATGATGATGGAATCAGGATGAAGAAACAGGAGGAACACATGGATTAAAGAAGCCATATCCATAACATTATACAATATAGGAGAGACAATCAGTTGGTTTTTATATGGTCTCAGATTTTCCAGCTGCTCAGCAGATGCTGTTGGAGATTGTCACATCAATGAGCCTCTTCGAAGTTAAAGTTCAACAGCATAAAACCCATGAAATGGTCTTTTACCAAGCAGATGTAATCACCCTGACTACAGAATTAACTGCACACTCTTCTGTACTGAGGATATCACAAAGGCATTACAGTGCAACAAATGCAGTTACATGTCCTGGAAAGCATATATTATATATATAGAAAACATATATTCAGAGTGGCTCTTGACTGAATGTATATATCTATGGACAAAAAAGCTATAATGTTAGTAAGGATCACAATATAAATCCATAGAAGTGAGAGACTTTTAAATTGTTCTTTAATATTGTTTCTCTTCCCTTACAAGCCCACCTTGGCTGCACTGTACTGACTGGAGCTAGCACAACATCTAATGAGCATCTTGGGAATTGTCTGAATGTTAGCACAGAAGTTACCCCATAGAAGATAAGAAAATAATTCTAAGATGGAGGATAGATAAAAGCCTAATAAGTAGAATAACCCAGCACTTATGCAACGGTCAGGGCAGAACTTCTGCTCTGACAGTCAGCCTTTAAGGAGAGATACAAGGGAGCTAATCACATAATGGCAGGCCTGTGTTTCTTGAGCAGGACTGTGAACAGCATCTTCCACAGTAGTAGCTGCCTGAGCCAGCCATAAAGGAATCAGCCACAAGTGTTACGAATGGATTGCTGGCAAGTGAAAAAATTAACTTATCACATTAAATGCTCTTAGCAAAGTTAACATTCTTCAGATCATGTTTAATGAAGATTTTACCATAAAATTAGTGAGAAACAAATTGAAATGGGTGTGAAGGGATTGTATGAAATTTTCTGCTAAATTCAGATGGAATATTCTTTTTCTGCAGTTTGGAGACAATTTGGGAAATTGTACAGTAGGGACCTAACTGGTACTAATAAGTCAGTGAATAGATGAGGTCTAGAACAGACCTATTTTCTAACATCTTACTTTATATCGTGAAATCGTAAGACTTAGTCTGATGTTCTGATTTTTTAAGTCTTTGACTGTTCAAGATCTAGCAAGGATTAAAGTATTAAAAACGTGGCAGCAAAGACTTTTCTCCTAATTTGTCCCTCTCTCCTGGGAACCATCAGTCCTATAGGACAACCTATTCTCAGCAGTTATCTAGCATTTCACTGTATACTCAGAAGTACTGGACAGTCCAAAAAGCACCAACACTTTTGAGTCGTTTTAAACAAACCTTCAAAGATGTGATTATCATCAAACATCCTCACTAAAATTAAAAAGAAATCTAAGCCACTACCTGTGCTTGAGACAGCAAAGTCTGCAGCACTTATCCTGTGTAGTAAATGGTTCTGTAGCATTTCTTATTACCAGTAATTTTACAATATCTCCCTTTATTGCATACATAATGGGAGAGGTGTATTGTCATTAAACTGTTCTTAGTAAACACTGCTGCAAAGGTACTTGGCAGATAATAAAATGTGCAGCCCTCTGCTCAATATTAGCATTGTTAACACAGATGTGTTGTGTTGCTGATCATGGAGTTTACCACAAAATGTAGCCTGGTTTGCTCAAGGTGTTAGTTGTCCATCTGTGAGCAAACCCAAACAGGAACAAGCACTGGGAGAAGAACCAGAATGGGATATTTCTGTCTTTCTGCAATAAACACTGGGTGCAGCTCAGCAAAAGAAATGGCTGGAACAAGCCTTTTTTTTCCCTCGCTTTACCTGGAAAGGCTGTGTCCAGTCCTGAGCAGTTAACTTTTGAGATTTAAAATCTAAACCTCAATGTCTTTTATTTCAGTCTTAAATGATCAGAAGTCTCATACCAACCTGCCTTTTCCATACTATATACCTCTTTAAAAAAAAATCCAAGCAAACTGCAGTCAAATCATTTAAGTAGGAGAAAATATTAAAAAGTGAGTGATCAACAACATTTGTTTCTCATTGGCCTAAAATGATCTGATTTCCAGTTGTCTTGAACTTTGCGCCCTTCCTGGGCTCTTGTCCTCTTCAGTCACTCTCACAGTGTTTCAGTAAAAGGAAAGGGTGCAGAGAGATTTCAAGATCCACCAAACAGACCTCATGCAAGTTTTTGAGCCCAAGGCATTTTCACTGCAGCTACAGAAAATAGCTAATTTCAATACAACACACATTCCTCTCCTCCTGCTTAGTTAATACCAGGGTCCTTTTCAGAAAAGTCCAGGGTTGTGAGGAGGTACTTTGTAACCACAGCAAAGTAGTACATCATCCTCCATGAGCTAGAGACCAGCTCCTGCCTCTAACACCTTAAGTGCAATTAACAGGGAGTTGCAATGACCTGATGCAACTGATGTCAAACACTAACAAATTACAAGGCAAAGGGTAAAGAAGACATTAAGTACTTAAAAAAACCCACCAAAGATCCTTCACAACTGCTGTACTAACCCACACTTCTCACCCTACTGCATGTCTGCAACAGCCCGCCAGCCCTTGCTGACAAGACTTGCAACTCACCCTAATTTCTCTGAGGTTCAGTTTGGACAGGCAGCTCACATGCAAAAGGAGGAAGCATGGTATCCATCACATTGGAGGAATCTTTTTGTCAATTATCTCAAAGCTTGCCCTGCATCTGATGTTCAGAAAGCATTTGGGAAGCATTCCCATGGGATTTCAGATATTTTAGGTCCTTTATTTCAAACTAACCATCAAGAAGAGCAGACCTGTTGAAACCAGGTACTTCAGAAGAGAGAGGCTGCACTGCAGACACAGTTCTCTGGTACTCTACTCTTTCAAAAACTCTAGGGTGCAAGACTGAATCAATAGTACCAACAGCACAAGCACGAAGGTTTTTTGGTTTGTATTTTTTTTCCCCTAATGCCCAGTACACCACAACCCAAAACTAGCAAACTCAGCACAAAGTCTCAGTATGCACTTGCAATTACACCTTTCATCATAAATCCACTACCCTGTGCCTGTGATTCATTTAAGAGCTATTCAAAACTAAATTCAGTTTAGGAGTCTTTCTGGCATGATTAAATCTTTCTCTTCACCATATTTAACAGCAGTGCAAGAGAGTTCAGGGAGCAGAGGGAGATGATATCATTACAACATTGCAAGGCAGTGAGAGCATCACTTGCAGGAGTGATGTTCTGTCTATTAGCTTCTCTATTTCTTTCCTTTCTTTACTGTATTTGCAACACAGTCACACTGAGTTAGACTGTCTAGTAGAGAACCATTATGGAAAGGTGACAGGATGAGAAGCAAGGGTTTAAGAAAATAACAGTGTGATACCTGGTCATCACAGTCTCTGGTAGAAGGTGTGAAATGGGGACCATATCAAGCTAATTGCCAGCATTTGCTGCTGCCTTTGCTTAGCCTCTGGTGCAGCTCTTGGCTGCCTGGTGGCCAGGCTATGCCGAAAGGGACATCCCCGAGAGGTTCACAAAAAGGCAGCAGCTCGCTAGCCCACAGCAGCAAAGGCAGAGCAAGATTGTAATCCAAAGGCGTCGGCAACGACAAATAGAGGAGGCCCTTTGGCTCAGAGTTCCAACAGAGCTTTATTCTCGTCAAAAGGATAAATTCAAAGAAACCGCTCTCCCTTCTGCAGGCGTTCTAGAAGAGGGGCGGACCTCAGGGGAGGGTACAATCATCGAACCAATCTGAAGATAACCAGGGTGGGATCTCAGGGAATGGCAACTGGTAAGCCAATAGGGGAGGAACATATTTGAATCATTCCAATAGGGAGACTGGGAAAAGAGAATTTTCCAGGGGGTAGGCTGGGAGAAGGGAATGACTAACACCTCAGAGGTGGATACAATTCAGGTAAGGGGTGGAGGAGCAGGGTATGATAGACATGGGTAAAACCAAGTAACTGGGGGAAAAAGGAATGAACCAACAAATACATAACGCACTAACAACAAACCATAAAACCAACCACAACAGCCTCAGCCTGCCACTGAGCGCTTACAGCCCACAAAGACACAATCTGGTCTTTTCCATGTCTCGCCCCATCTCTTCTATGAAATTTCAATTACCCAAGGAGAAACTACATTACTATTAGAAAGAAACTATGACACTTTCAGACTGCTAACACCTTCGTCTGCTTACATCACTGCCAATACCAAAATAATTATTAGGTACTGGAATTGTAAGAATGAACTTGAGGCCTTGGCAGCAGTTTTCTGTTCTGTGCCCTGTCAAACTCCAGTTACAGCAAGGTTTCTCTATCTGCGCAAAAGTACTGCCTGAGCAGACCACTGTAACCAAAGTCTGTGTTGCACCCAGTGTAACTGGCTGAATATACAGAGGTGTTCTTTCTCTGACAAGACAAACTCCCACAGGCTTTAGGTAGAAGTGACATACTGAATATTATGTATTTGTATTGTTTCACCATGAATAAAAGGGACCCAGGCTTCTTTTCTAACTGACACAATCAATTTCCTTTTTAGTCCCTTTTAAATGTATAATGTCCTTCATATGGCAAAGTATAAAATTTATGAGAAATACAGCATTATAAATGAAATCCTACACCTGGAAGGTGGGAGGTAGACTTTAGCATCAACAACAAATTAATCATCTGCTTCTTTTCTTAGAGTTGTACATATGTCCTTCCTATATTTAGTACTTTAACTAAATGTTAAGTATGTGCTTTGCTTTGTGATAAAGAGTGATTTTCCTGATCGTCACCAAGCACAGGAGATTCTTTATTCTAGGCTCCCCTGCCCCTTAACCCTTTATCATACATCTTGGGCTGCAGGAATTATACTCCCCTTTTAGCAGGACAGCAGTGTAAGAAAATAATAAAGTGAGAGGTGGCAGACTGGAAAAGTGGGTCAGTAGCTGTCCCATATTAGATCTAGCCTACTCCTTCTTCATTCCTTCCCTTATGCACCAGCCTGGTTGCCCGCCCAGTCCTGTGGCAGCTAATCAGTCTCCAGACAGCAGTGCCACTGTGGCATGGCAGCATCTCTCACTTTGATTCCCTTCCCAGTCTCCATCTCAACCTTTCTCCTTCCAATAGTGTTAGGATCACAGACCACATGCAATCAGGACTTGCAATAAACCTTGGGTGTCAGACCAGGAGAATTAAAAGTATCATTGGTACCCTGCAATATTTTTGGTTCATGGAGGCAAAATCAGTGGGTACTAATGCAGTTTTCTGACATTAAGCATTTACATCAGAGCAGTATGAGGCTGCTATGTAACACCACATAAATATTCTGGACTCAAATGCACTTCAATTTGTACAACTTTTTTCACGTATCCAGTCTCAAATATTTACTCCCTATGAGCTGCTTTTTACATTGCCAAGGAACATCAGGCATTACAGTCACATTTTGCCTGACACTGGGACTAAACCAGCAATGTGTCTGTGGTTTCTACAAAATGAGTTTCTCAGGATTAGGACCTTTGCATACATATTTTATACTGTTCTGAACTGTTTCATCACAGTTTTGTTAACCTTAAATACACTCTGATTCTAAAACATATTTATTATTACCTCAAGTTCCCATGCTAGACATTAATTCATAAATGTATCTTGCTAATTCAGACTGATGCCCATCAGAGCACAGCCAAGTTATGGATCTCAGGCCTGACTTGATAGTAATTTCTCCCAAATTAAAATGTTTACATGCCTTTAACCTACTGATTTCTTCTCACTGACAATAAAAGCAGTAAAAGCTAACACCATAGATCTATAAAGGTACATGACATGAACCCTGTTCTTTACCTGACTGTTACCTTTGGATTCTCTTCTGAGAGCCAGGTCTAGGAGACGGACATGAGACAAACTCCACAAAGCCCTGAATCACAGAGCTGGTTACTCCTAATACTAAATAAAGACCAAGGGCAAACATACATGCAATTTTGTGGGGGAACAATGCATTTATGGTAGTGCTTCCTTTTATCATATTTATATAAAACCTAATCACGCAATTGGACAAAGCAATTCCCAAGACTATGGCTGAGAAAACCTCTATCTGATGTTTTCCAGAATTTTCAAATCCCACGTAGTCAAAACAGAGAACTGCTGAGCTGACATTTGCATAGCTGATGTCCATGAATCTTACATTTTCACCCATGTTCCCCCAGCACGGATGGCAGTGTTGTTGCTTCAGCTGTTTTAAGGCCCACTGGCAACTAACTCCTATTGCTATTGCTGCTTAGGGCAGCATGCAATGAATTACTGTCTGTGAGCAGCTTTGTGAACAATCACAGATCTAGTGCTGTGAAACCTAAAAATCCCATCCATATAGGAAGAATTTTGGTCATTAACAAAAACTCTCTGCAAAGAAGAAAATCCTCTGTAGAGTGAATGAATTACAAATCTCAATTCTGCCTAATATTTTATGCACTGTAGCTAAATTTCATGTTCTTCCTCATAAGTGGCATATCAGTATAAAAAAAGCATAAGGGGCACACTAAGTGGGAAAGAAGTTGCTCAAATATTTATAGTAGAAGTTCAAAAATATCTGAATTTTGCAGTTCTAAGACACATGCTATAACCATGGTGCCAAGTGAGGTGATGTAAAGAAGGGACTGAAAGTCCCTAAGACTGCTAATCATTTACAGTTAATTCTTGGGTGTACTGTGAATGCAGTTTAGCCCAAATGCAGTGCTAATGGCCAAATATTAACAGAAAGACTGGATTAAATATAAGAAAACACCCCCAAAAGAGGTGGGGTTTTTTTGCAACTGATCTTAGCCTCATCTTTTTCTGTAAAACCACTCACCTACCTCATTCCGATAGTGGCACTAGCACAATAAGGATAACAACAATTAATGGAACCACTTATGTACTTGAGAAATATATAGTTCAAATATCTTCCATTAGTAAATCCTTTCTGTGTGATCTATAACACACAGAAAATTTGCCTGCCTATACCAGCATCACTTGGGCCTCACTATATGTATATTGGAGACATATGTACTGTACTACAGTACATATATCTCCAATCGTATGTCTTTAAATCACAATTCTGTATAAGTACAAATAAGATGCAGAGAATTTCCCATCAATCTCCTACAGATTTACCTCATCAGAAATGAACTTGGAGACATGCTGCTTTTAACACTATCCCATTAGCTGGCTTCCATCATAAACAGCCATCAAGGAAATTCTACTACACAAAAAAAAGAGGAAGTCTAGATAGAACTGGGATTCATCATCTGTCCCATGCAAGAAAAATCTCCATAGCTAAAGCTCACACTTGGTACAGTTTCCAGTAATTTGTTTGAGACTTCTCACATGCAGCTGCATTTTCCACCTCAGGAGACAAAACATACTTATCCAAAGAAACTCTGGAACCTGAAGACAAGATCTTTAGAAGGCTTAGGGAGTGAAGTGGCCAAGTAAGCTCATGAAATGAGGGTGGAAAAAAATGGAACGAAACAATTAGAAAAGGAAATTTTCCTAGTGTGGGGACTGGAACTTAGCATTGGGAAGACCAAGAAGGGCAGGGGAGAGTCTTATGGGAACAGTGGATTTTGTTCTCCTGCACACCTTCAGCTTTGTGTAACTGAAGTCAGAAAACACAGCTTACCTCGCTCACACGTTCTACCCCAATAGCCAGTGCCAGTGCAGTCACAGATGAAGCGGTTCCAGCCGTCCTTGCAGACTGCATTGTTCTTACAGGGGTAGCTGTCACACTGCTTGGTGCTGAGGCGGGAGCAGGAGGACTTCACTCCGGCGGCATTCTGGGCCTCTGCCAGCTGCCGGATGTTCTTGCTCCGTCCGTCAATGAACAAGTCTCGGATACAGCCAACATAGCCGTAGTTCAGCATGGCTGTCCAGAGCTCTGTGGGAAGGATGAGTCCTGCCCGGTTCTCTGGCAGCCCACCGAGGTACATGTCACCTTCCAAATCCAGGATCTCACTCTCCCCGCTAGCAGTGAATGGGGTGCGTCGGCTGTTCACTGATATAGTACCTAAATGAGGAAGATAAGGAGACATCAACCCTTTCAGCTACAGACTCAGTTTAGTTCATTTTTTTCCAGTAACTGAGTGAGGTATAAGGTTCAGCACAGGAGACTGAAGATTGTTCTCTACTCAAATGGCATTCTAACAATGTCTCTCACACAGCTCCCTCTCCTCCTGATTCACAGGTCCTAAGTACTTCCATGCAGTGACTGATCATCATGTGTCTGTATCCCAAATTGCATTAGAAAGTCAGAAGCATAACAATTCAATGGCTAAATAATAACACATAAAAATTGAGCATTATTCGATGGTATTCATCCAGCAAAGCAAAACCTTGTTGAGAACACACAGTATTTTGATGGCATAAGGACTAGATAGAAAAAAAAGATAGGCAAAAGTATTTTAATTCCCACTATATAGCTCTTTCAGAAAACACTTTATCAGTACCTCCAAACCTGGACCTGGATGATGGACCAACACAGACATGTTTGTAGGTGACATGGTGAGAATGGTTGATGCATTGGAGGAAGCACTGGATTATCATTTAGAGAAACCATTACAAGGTGGAGCAAAGGACTGATAGCAATGTTTGATGTAAATCAAAACCAATAAATACGAAGTCCTACACCTGGGTCAGAAAAGCCTCTTACATAAGTACAGGCTAGCGACCTGCTGGCTAAGGAGCAACTCTGCAGAAAAGGACTTGGAGATGTGGCAGACAACTTGAACATGAATTAACACTCTGAACTTGTAGTGGCAAGAGACATGAGCTGCAGTCAAGTGTCCTGGTTCCAGCCAGAACAGAGTTAATTCTTTGCAGTAGCTGGGAGGGGCATGGCCACGGGAAGTAAGTGAGCAATGTGATTTGGAGAGTCTCAGTGGGACCAGTAATTTGGAGAGTGCCATTCCTAAGCCACAACATAAGGGAATCTCCAACTCCATAGAAAAGGAGTTTTTCACCACAAGAGTGGTCAAACATGGAAACAGAAACCTCATAGGGGTTTACCAGACTGAAGGCATTCAAAGCTCAACTGCACACCACCCTAAAAAAAGTCTAGATTGAACTAAAAATCTCCAGAGGTTTGTCCCAAAGTAAAATATTATACGGCTTTACAAAGAAAGTTTTCTAATTTCCATTTTATACAGGAAAATTGAGGAAGACAGCAACAAATTTCTATCTGAAGAACAGTTATTATTAAAACTTAAGGCATCAGTAGCTTCCATATGCCCCAAATCAAATGTGGGCATACTGCACTGAGGTCATTCACATGTATTTCAAGAAACTGTCCCAGCACATAAAATAATCAGAACATATAATACAGAAATATAATCAGAATATGTAAAACAGACACAGAAAAGCAAAGTGATTTGTTTAAGGTCAGACAGAGCATCCACAGGAAAACAGGGAACATAATGCACATCTCTCACATTCCAGAGCAGTGTACTCTCCTAAAGAGCATCGAGCAGTTTCTGTGATAGAGATACTTGCCACTAGATACTAATCTAAAAATCAGGAATTCAGTCTCCCTAGCTATAAATCATCACATCCAACTGCCTTGTCATTAAGACAGTCTGTCTTCAGAGACACTGTCCAAGCTTTAAGATTAATTCCACATTGTTGCATTTTCATCAGACACCCCTACAATAAGGAAGGAGAAATAGAGTTAACTCTATCTATTGTCACTGTGAGAAAGTACAGTCATGTACACACACCTTTCCTTCAGTTGTAAGAGGTGTCTTCTTAGAGAACTGCACGTATGACACACACACAACGTATTCCATGTGTGTGATGTTCAGTAATAATTGAGGAATAATGTCGGAGGCAGCAGAGTGTCAGAAGCAACAGAGACATTACAAATTAAAGGCTCAAAGAGAACCACAGTTATCTGATGCCACAGGCATTTTCTCTTTAATAAAATAAAGAAAGAGAAAATGTGACAACACACATAGTGTCACACAGGCAGCATGTCACAGAGCCATGGGAACACAATTCCCCTTCTAGCATCTCCACTACTATTTCTCAAAAGCAGCCTGTAGAGTACATATTACTCTAAAGCTTAGAACCAAAACACTGGAGGGCTGAGCTCTAGACAGCTGCTGCTGTGGAGAGAACAAACACGTGCAAATGCCTAAAAGACAATATTGGATACCATGAAGCGTAAAACTTGGAGCAAGATGGTGAGATGATGAACAGAAATAGGCTAGACAGCAACCTAAACATCCTGAGCATTTTGTGCCCTGCAATAATTCCTGTAAGGAGATAGCACTAGTCTGGATGAAAAGTACTTTTAAGACCAAGCTGCTGAGATGGAGAAATTCTGTATTGATCCTAGAAAGGCACACTCGCATAAGATGACATCCTTTTTTTTTTCCCTCCAAATCCCATATTTGCCACTCTGCTTAGAGTAGATCCAAGTCCATCTTGAAAAATCAGAAGCATCTAAGCATCTCCTCTGCAGTGCCACAGTTGATTTATGCTGAACTAAAGAACAGACCAAAACACCTCAGTTACTGAGGGCAGAACTGGCACACCAAACAGTGAACTGATACAACTGCAAACCAAACCTCCCAGTAAGATTTTTAGTGTCTGATCAGGTGGGAAGTCATCTATGTTTTTTAGCTGATGACCAGCTGAAAACATTGTCCTGCTTAACATGCTCACTGTTCCCAGCTAGAAACTGTGACAGATTTTGTGAATACTTGGTGGGAGGTTTTCCCAAGGACAGAAGGGTTACAGGACATTAGGTGTCCAGGTCCACACTGCCAGCTTCTGTCAGAGTAGAAAGACAAAACCAGGTTTTCTTGCTCTGGCAGCCAACACAAACTAAAGCATACACAAGGCCTAAGGGGACTAGAGATGCCAGAGGTTATCTGAGCATGACTGCCAAGCTTCCCTGCCTTAGTGTACTGCAAGAGTGAATATTTGGATTTTTAAGTTATTTTGCTAAGATCAGCAGAATCTGAAGTTTTGGACTGTTAGAGAAATGAGGAAAAAAGAAGGGGAGAGATGACACCTAACATAGGCCTTGCTGATTTAGTAAGGAGAATCCAAACTTGCAGGTCACTAGCTTATTAAACTCAAATGGCTGTTTTTAGCGTCCATTAAGTAAATTAATTGCTTCAGTTTCCGAATTATAGTCATCCATATTGGAGGAAAAAACATCTTCAAGGTGTAACCATTCTCCAGTCTACATCTGGAAGAAAAGTCAAAGACTAAACAAGAAGAGGTCTTGAACTCCTTTCTCACACTTATCCAAAGTGTCATTGGATAACAGTAACTGACGCTTGCTAAAGGTACAATGTGAATAAATCAATGCCAGTATCCTGGTTTTCTCAGGACACAAGACATCAGTCATTAGCATCATTAACCAAGTATTCATTGTGAGCAGAGAATACAAACAAATAAAAAAAAGACGTCATACAAACACGTTCTTTCTTGCTGAGAAAACTGTTTCTAATGCAAAATCTGCTACCTCTAATCAGTGTCCAGAATATCACAAACCTCCCTGCCACACAACAAACAAGTCAGTGCTACAGAGTCATCCATCAAGTAGCAATGCGTCTGTCACACCCTCCTGTGGATGTGTCCAAGTGAACGTGTGTTCCTCTTCATAGGGTTTTGCAAACATTCTTTGCATAGAGCCTGTGCCATTTCTGTCTCTCCTCCCTCTGCAGCTGCTTCTTCAGGGATGAAACAGTCCCCAGGCGAGCGAGCACTGAAGTCAGTACGAAACACAGCTAATTGAGTTTATCCCTGAAAGTTAATTAAATTTTAGCAATTCTAAAGAAATCAAAGCTCCATTTATTTATTTATGGCTTCCTTTGTAAAATGCTCCTATCGATGTCTTTAGGAGATAGCAATATATAACCACACATATTAAGTCCAAGCAGAGCACCATGCCAAATACAAAGAAACTACTCACACTATCAAAGGAAAAAATAGCTTCAGGGAAAGACCTGTTCAAACAGCTAGGCCTTGCTTGGTATCTCAAAGTCAGCTCTTCTAAAAACTCAAGGGAAGCAAATTCTAGCACTACATTTCCTGTACTGATGGTATTCAGCAACTGGAAACATAAAATTAGGGACCTAAAACTATCATCTGGAAATCACCAGACAAATCTCAAATCCACTTGTAAATGTAAGCAAAGTTCCTTCTGAAGTGAAGGCTCTGAGATCCCAATGGTTCAGAAAAAATTGAAGTACTATTGTTATTCTCTAGATGAAGTTACAATATTTGAGCATTTTTGTTTTCCTCCACAATTTCAGAGTATATCATGAGTATGTTAGCTTGATATTCAGCAGTGGAAACAATAAAAATATCTGTTGGCAATTGCATGGTAGGTGTGTTTTTAGAAATAAACTGAAATCCATATTTGAAAATGAGAAGATGCAAAGAAAGAAAAGAAACATCAACTGAACACTGACTCAGATTTTAAGACTAGAATCTGTCATCCAAAAGAGTAATGAAACCTAACTCAAAACTACAGGATTCTAAAGGAAACGGAGTGTGATGAAAATATTTATTTGTTGCCATAATTTTATCACTGGTTTTGCCCATTACTCTCATTTTTCTCACTACAAGATCCCAAATGCAGAAACCCAAAGTAGATCAGTAAGAATTTCTCAAACTGAGAACAATGGTTCTGAAGGACCTTAAACCTTACCATGGCCTACAAAGAAGTCATCACCATAACTATGCATGCAATTGCAAAGATAGGTCCAGAATATCTGAGGACTGTGAATAAAATATTAATAGATTGCCTCTGTGATGTGCTACCCAAAGTTCACACTAAATGTTTAATGAAAACATTTAATGAAAACCAGTCATATCTTTGCTTTGCTGGATAAACATCCCTGGAGTAACACTAAGCTTTGTTAAGGAGGTATCTCATATCTAACAGGTTTTGAATGTCCTGAGAATTAACACATAATCCTAGGTCTGAATCTGAAATATGAATCCATTTAAGAAAAAGTTATAACTCTACCTGATCTTCCATCTCGTTGAATATCCACATGATACCACTCTCCATCATTGGCTTTCTTCTGGGTGGCCTTGACTTTAATGGTCCCAGAGCCCATGTCCAGCAGCAAGTAGAGGTTTCCATCTAGAAGCTCAACTGCAAAGAAGTCTACCTTTGTATTTTTCTGACTTCTAGTATCTTTCCTTTCCTGAGGCTTGCCATGGGTGAAAAGGATCAGTCCATTGGGTTCAGTGGTTCGGAAATCAAATGAGATGGAGCCCATCCTTTTGGTATTCCATTTAGGCAGACTAATATAGGCCTCAGGTGTCTCAAAGCTGATGGGATCCAGTGTAGCCACATTTTCACATATGAATTTCACTTCCCCATAGATCTTCATCTTAGTATCACCAATCCGTGCCAAGCGAGACAGTTCCAGACGAATGTCATTATTCTTATAAACAACCTGCCAGACACAAGGAAAAGTATCATACATCAGTCCTGCATACAATACAAATACCTCAATTACTTTCAGCCGTGGGAGATAAACTTTTCCCAAAAGGCAGTGGGGAGAGGAAAGGAGAGAGTGCAAGAGTCTGACATCATGACAGAGGGAGTGAGTTGAACCAGAAGAGTGTATAGAAACGACAGCAGTGGCTACTTTGCAATGACTATAGATCAGATAAGCAATCAGAAGAGAATATTTAACTGAAGGGCAGTGAGAACAATTATCTCTACCACAGGCCCACTCAGCTGTAAAAGCTTCTGTATGTAAAATCCAGTGTGTCTCTGCTATCATGCTGTTATATTTGCATAAATCCCATACAAAAGACATAACAAAGTGTAACCTCCATGTCCATCTCTACTAGCAACAGCAGGGAACTTGGCACCACCACTGTCATTTCTCTATTATTCCTATAAGCTTACTTAACTACTAGGAGAGAGATGCAAAAAAAAATTTCAGCAAGTTGATGTGAACACTTAGTGATAGCCCTGTGGGTCCCAAAGAAAAAAATAACAAAGACTTAAAATTTCTCTGACCAAGAAATCTTAGATCACTACTCAGACAAACTTGCCATGGAGATATCTCTATAGCTTACCCTTGCTTCAAGAAAACAGCAATTTCTGTGCTAACACTTAAAAACCTGTACATTTTCAGGGCCTGGGCTCTCACTTTCTCTGGGTTAAAGACCAGAACTCTGGGCTCTATTCTTGCTAAATGGATTGAAATTAGCCAAGACAAGAGTCTCAAAGAGGCAAGCACTCAGCATGTCTGGCTTACTCAGGAGTCCAGACCTCCTACTCTTCTTTTTCTCTCAGGTACAGAATTAATTACTGGAAAGCAGACTCTTCTCTGCCCTGTGCCATTCTCACAGAGGTAGGAACTGCAGAAGGCACAAAACTGAAATACTTGTAAACTGTACTTCCTCTCAACCACCTTCCACACGTGCTAAATGCAGAGCTGGCACATACAGCAAGTAAAACCACTTCTGCCACCAGCATAATTTTTACTGAATTCCTCTGCAGTGATACTACTGAAGACTAATTTCTTCTAAGGGGTTATTATTCTAAAATACTTTGTGTCTGTCACATTGTCGTGGCTTGAAAGGAGGTAACTTTTTCCACCTACAGGAAACTGTTACAATTTCCTGGGAATTGCAGTTTCCTGCAGGTCTGGGACCAATGGGTGGCTGGTTCTGGTGTTTGACATGCTGTTTGACCACTGAGAGGGAGAGTTCGCCTTTGTGGGTCACATCTTAAGAAAAGTGAGGTGTAAGTTGCTTTCTCTTTTGTTCCCAGCCACGGAGAAGGTCATTCCCCCCCCCACCCACGTCTCCTCCCCTCCTGTGGAACGCATGGAATTCCAGCTGAACTGT
>WEKY01047168.1:8007-20468 GCA_013390045.1 Picathartes gymnocephalus
GGTCCCTGCGGTCCGGGCGCGGCCGGCCCGGCCTCGGCGGCGGGCGGCGGCGTGTCCATGTTCCGCTGGCTGGAGGTGCTGGAGAAGGAGTTCGACAAGGCGTTCGTGGACGTGGACCTGCTGCTGGGCGAGATCGACCCCGACCAGGCCGACATCACGTACGAGGGGCGGCAGAAGATGACGAGCCTGAGCTCGTGCTTCGCCCAGCTCTGCCACAAGGCTCAGACCGTGTCCCAGATCAACCACAAGCTGGAGGTGAGGGGGCTACCGCGGGACCGGGCCGGGGCCGCATCCCCGGACGTGCCGGGTGGCGGCGGCGTGGACCGTGCCCTGCCCCGGGGGCAGCGGGAGCTCCTCTGAGTTTTCTCCTGCTCGTTTCCTGCCCCGAAGCAGCTGAGGAGGGTTCAGCAGGCCCCGCGTTTTAGGATTCGGGCCTGGCCGCGGCCGTCCTCCCTCTGGGTTTGGTAATTCCAGCGCTGGCATGGAGCGGTGCGTGCCAAAGGAGTTCTCTGTGATGTTGAAAGCAGGAATCTTGGGCAATAGATGCTGCTGTCTGGTCTTCTCTTTGCAGTGAGTCAGGACGAGAGAACAGAATCTTAAGTTGTGCCAGGGGAGGTCTAGGTTGAACTTTAGGAAGAAGTTCTTCACAGAAGGCTGGTTAGACATTGAAATGTGCTGCCCAGGATGGTGGTGGAGTCACCATTCCTGTAGGTGTTTAAGGAAAGACAGTCTGGTTGCTGTGGTGGTGTTTGGTCACAGGTTGGACTTGCTGATCCCAGAGTTCCAGCCTAATTGACTCCGAGATTCTGTGAATTTGGAAAACCTTTTAAAAGAAGGGACAAAGACAAGATCGAGGTACTTAAAGCTTAGAATCAGTAGTCAAAGTGAGGACATTGTTCCTCCTTACAAGTAAAGGAAGAAGAAAAGTGGATTGGGGATGGACTTTGACAGGTCCTCTTACTGCTTCACACTTCAAAGCAGATCAAATAGCTAGCTCTCTGCCAAGCTTAGTGACTGAAAATAATAGCAGAGGTCGCACATTCTGTGAGGAGAATAATAACTCCTCCCTGTGTGAAAGTTTTCTTCATGCCTGATACAGAGTTTCAGTCAGGGTGGGAAGAAAGAAGCCAGAGCCAAGTTACCTCGTTCTGAGGCTGCTGAGAGGCAGGGCTGCAGGTCCTTTAGCCTGTGAAAGAACTGGAGTACTCTGGAAGGAGATTCTGCAGAACTTCATGGTCATTTTATATCTATCCAACCCGAGTGTCTTTGGTTTTAGTAGGTTATTTGTGGTGTCCTTAACAGATGTCAGTGTGAACTGCTCTCGTCTTTTAGTTACAATTAGAAGGCTTTTGTGTTTCTTCCTCAGTTACCTTTTCCCTGGGCTAAAGCCCTCCAGTTTCTTCATTGTTTCTTGTAGGCCATACTTAATAGACTTTTATTGCTTGTTCTTTTAACTTGTAGGGATACAGGAGTAAGAGGGGAAATTCTGAGACACCGTGAAAATATGGGCTTTGTAAGAACTTCAATAGACAGAATTCCCTTCTTTCAGTCCTTTGTGTTACATTTACTGTAATAAAAGAATTTTAGAGTCTTCAAGCAGTAACCTGCTCTTCTGAAGGTGTGCCTTTCAATAGGAAGTAAGTAGATTGTCTTTGCTTTTAATCAGGTTTCTTCCTGGTATGAAGACATTGTTATGCAAAAGAACCCGTGGAATTTAACAGAGGAGTAGGATTTTTCAGAGTAGAACAAAAATCTGGTTAAGCTAGGAATTTTTGCATGGTGGGTTGTTGTGTACAGGCCTGTAAACCAAGTGAGTTTTCAGGTTATTTTAAGAGAATGGATTTCTTTGAAAAGTTGTTTCAAGCGTAAATATTTTGAAAAGAAATTATATGACTCAGATCTTGAAAGTGTTTTTGTATCTAACCAAAATAATCAGGACCACCTAAAGAACTGAAGATCTGTGCCTAAATCTCTTATGAGTTGAAGAGCAAAGGAGCACAGTTAGCAGTTGTTGATAATTAGCATAATTATTGTGTATAGCTACATGCTTGAGGTAATTGTTTGATAAAAATGATACTGATAATCTAGAGTGAATGCTTTGGAAGTCAATAAAAAGTCTTACTTTGTGAAGTATTTTTATTACAGTGAGTAGTATTAGGCCTTATACATATAAAGGAGTTTTTATCTTTCAAATAGACCTTTAGAAGACTTTAGTATTGCCTTGAAGGTTGTTAATTTTAGGATCTCATGTTTATTGGAGTCATAAACTTGAAATGAAAGCTCCCATTTAAAATCTCCAAAAGATGGAGCTGCTCTGTTGAAAATGAGTGTCTTGTCTTCTTACATGCACAGATTTCTAGTCAAAAGCCCCAGTGACCAATATGAAGAGTACAATTACATATTCTGAAAGAAATCACTAACATCAGTACTGGTGTTTAGGATGAGTTTGGTGGTTTTACTCCTTTTTTATAATGCAAGTTACTATACATAATGAAACTTTTAAGATTGAAATAATTTCTTACTAACTAACCATTATAACTTTATACTGCTTGTACATTTTAATACAAAGCTTTTGTCACATTCACAAAAATGTCCTCAGTAATAGTTTACTTGAGTACACTTATTCAAGCCAATAAATTAGACCCATCTTGAGAAATACACCTTTATTTGGATTAAAATAATACTTAGACTGAATCTAAGTTGGACTAAGCTTACTCGTACAGCTGCATTTGACTGGACTTGTCTTACTGAATAAGTGATATTGTTTCATAAAGGAAAACAACAAAAAGTTATGAATATCATTCTGTTGTTTGTGGCTACTATTTCCTTGACCAAAATTGTTGAGGCTTATTGCAGATAGGAATAAAGAATTGCAGTTGAGACTTTGATTTATCCACTTTATCAGTTTAATATGCATTTTCTGATTGGTACAATTGCTTTTAAGAGGCACAGCTTGTGGTTTGGTGGGTGGAAACTCCTGCTGTAGGACTTCTCAAAAAAATTGTTCCCATCTTGGTGTATATCTACTGCTATAGAGAGGAGTCTAGGTAAAATATTGTATGAAGGATGTTCCTGGATAGTGAAAGAAGTGTTCCAGGAAGACAGTAGTTTCCAAAGAGGCAGCTATATGTTGGCAATTCCGGGCCAGGTTATTTTTAGAAGGAGCCTGAAGGTATTTCAGATGCACTGGGGATGTATGCAAATAAATTTACTTGTGCTTAGGGTGGCAAAAGTTTATAAACCTACTACTGTGCTAATAACATTTGCAGTCTTAAACTAATGCTATGTTGGGAGGAAGGATTTGTTTTCATTATTTTCCTGCTGGTCACAGTAGGACAGAGTTGGATTAAGTAGCTTATCAAAGAGGAGAACAAAAAGGCGCTTGGCAATACAAGCCACTGTCTTTCCTGAGATCAGCCTCATTTCATTGTGAACAGAGAAGTGTATCTTGTCAGTAGGATAGCAAGGACCTTGGTCTTTTAGAACTGGTGACAGACATTTTAAAGGAGATTTTTTGTGGTTTTCTGTTGGAAAGCCATATAAATGAGCAGATGCAGGCTGGTGGTCAGTGAAATGTTTAACTGAGAAGCAGTTCATAGGTTTTGTTTTTCCTGTTTGACTGTCACTTGACTATGACATTGTCTAAATGTCCATTTCAAAAAATAAAAGTTCTGTGTATCTGCAGTTTTGTAGAAATAAAAGGAATAGGTCAATGTGCCAGTGAAAACTGAGCTTGACTTCAGCTCTGGCACTTTGACTGCCCATGTGATTCTGCAATTTTAAATGAACAAGCTAGAAAGGAATGTTTGGTGGAGCACACCCGGTATCTTGGCAGATGTATTAAGCCTGTGTGTATGCTAAAGCTAAGGAAAAGATGTATATCTAAGAAGTTAAATGTAGTTTTATGTCTGTGATTAAGTTGGAATCAGCAGGTTTAGAGGAACATGTTTCTATGAGCTGAATTCTTCTGTAATTGTAAGCTATTCAGTTAAAGCACATATAGAATGATATAATGGGTAATACGAAGGTGCATATATAAAAAACTCAATGAAAAATGGAAAAGCTAAATGTAGGTGGCTTTATGTCATGTTGACTTTCCATAAGCATGTGAGTCCATCTTATGGGACACACTGCAGAGGTACAGTCCTGCTCTTTTGTTTGGCAGTACTTTAATCAAGCTAGGACCACACACCTTCTTCGGAAAGTCTGTCTGGATTTTTTTGCATTTTCTCCTTTATTTGTAGTGAGAAATGCACTTGTTTAAGACCAAGATTTTTTTTCCCCCATGTGAGGTGTGTATATACATACATATAGAGTAGTTGCAGTAACTTACTTTTTTCAAATGTCATGAATATTTTCAGTAGTTAGTGAGGTGTTATTTTGTTAACTGGACTTCTAATACTTTTTCTCTTTTGGAATAGAAATCTATTGGTACTAGATAGAGTGTGTTTTTTTGAAAAATCAGTGGTGTGAGATGTAGTCCAGCGAATTTGATATCCTAAAATGTGAGCATTTTTCACATATTCAGGGAATATAGATTTACACGCATTTTTCCTGTCAGCTTATATACTAAGTTGTCATTAGTTTGATACATATAATTTCTATTAGAATCATTATGTTCTTTCTAATTACAATTATGCCTACACTTAATTCATATTTTCCTGTATCAGAAGCCTATATACTTCTATATAAATTTAACTAGCCTACTTCATTTTCAGTCTGTATGTGGTAAAGTGTTTCCGTTTTCTGTCTCATTTACTTGGAGCTGCCAAAGAGAAAGTAAGAGGAAACCATTATATATGTTTATATTTCTTAGGTTTTTTAACTGAGTTACATTGCATAGTTAGTATGAATTTCAAAATAATGGCAATAATAAAAAATATCAATATGACTTCTAAGAACAGATTTGTGTCTTCCTAATAAGCAACTAGAAGCATGAGCAACCTGACAGAAATAGTCATTGTGAGGCAATCAGAAATTTGTCTGATTTAAAGTGATTTAAAATAAAAAGCGATTTTTTCTTCTGTAAGTAGGTGTAAACAGAATAAAACAGTCAAGCACAAAGTAAAATAGTAGCAAGAAACAGTAACAGGTATTTTAATGGTAGAGGTGAAAAAGATCAGTCACAGGCATAAAAATGTTGGTGGATGTATCCATTTATGTAAATGGAAACCAAAATCTTTAAGATGTGGTATTATTATTATGTTATCTTTTAATTGTTGGGAGGAAAAATGTACAGATAATTACGTGTCCAGAATAGTCTTCAGCAGAGAAGATAAAAAAGTAGGAGTGTTGCTTTGCATCCTTTTAATTTGCTGACCAGTCTACTGAATGTTTTGTCAGGACTAGAATAGAACCTGAGAAATGGAGCAACTCATTTGTCTTATGTGCTTATGTTCTGTATGGGACATAATAAAAGTGGAATAAATTAATTTATGATTCATTTGTGTCTTCAGTATCAAACACTGCATTTTTACCAAGACTACTTACATAGCTACACTACCACACTGTTTATTTAGGGAGTCAGTAGTCATAAATTCTGTTGTTCATGTTCTTATTAGCCCCAGGATAAAGACTGTTTTGGTAAATTTAGCATTAGCTAAAAATTGAAGTCACAAAGGTCCTTTTTGAGGTCACAGTAATAATGAAATTGGGGCTTTTAATATAATCCAAAAATTTATCAGTACAGTCTTTTCCAGTAATATCTTGAAACATTTTCATCTTTGACGAGTGGTAAGCACTGTGGTGAAGTTGGGGGGGTTATCATAAAAAAATATGATTTCCAAGTGTATCATCTATTCAGCAGCTCATTTTGTACAGTGCTGTCACATTGTTTAGTTTTGCAGGGAGCACCATGAGATTAAACAGGGCTCTGCTCTGTTCATGGTTTCTCATTCGAAGCAGTCCATTCAACTTAGTAGGGTTGTGTGAGAAATTGCAGCAAGTGCCGCTTAGTAGACAGGCAGAATCAAATAGTCAAGGCTGAGGAAGAGTGGAGTGTTCTTGTCTTCGAGACCTGTAGGCCAAGTGGTGCAGTGATACTGGTGAGATAATGGAGACAATCCTTTCTTTTAACAATTAGAGCAACCTAATAATTAAGGGCTCCAGCTACTTCACATCAAGGGACTGATGCAAAGTTCGGGGTGTCCATGAAAACTAGGCAGTATATGGGCTGTGCAGGCCAGGCTCTGTTGTTGTTGAACCACTTGCATATCTGGTGTCTAAATGTGTTTAGATCTCAGGCTGTAGGAGCTGCAGCTGTCACGTCCTGAAAAATTGTTTTCTGTCCTGCACTTGTGTAGTGTTATGGAAACACTTAGGAATAATGATTTCATTGTTTGTAAAGCATAATTAAAGGTTTTTATTTTTTTTTACCTGTGTTTGCCTTTAAATGAAGTTTCTGTCTTAAAAAAAATGTCCCCAGAGTGAAATGTTAAGCAAATATGCTAGTGTCATATCTTGATATTATATTGCTTTTTTGTGCATATGCTGGGACAGAAGCCATGGAGTAATTGCAGCATTGTAATGTGCTCTGTTGTGTTTCATAATCCTGGGTCCTACAGCCTTTAATTCAGAAGGTTAATAATCCTGATCAGGAGTGAATGTTGAAATACATAAATGCATATATTGGTAATGTTTATGGAGTCTAGTATAAATTGCATAAGGACATGCTGCTGAGGAAGTAAAAGCACCTCATAAACTTGATTTGTCTGTGAATTTTGGTTGGATCCCATAGCAAGATACATAAGGACCTGTCCTTTAAAATTAGCTATTAAGTATATATATGTACACCAGAGGTGTTTTATCAGTAACAGAATCAATGGAGCTTGGAAATCTGATGATTTGTGGGGAGTGGAAGTGTTGAGCACTTTCTCAAGTCACTAAGACCACCTGATTCAGGCAGTTCCTGTTCTCCTGCTTGATCTGGGAGTTTCCACATCACAGCATCCTTTCCTTTGCCTTTTCATCCCTACGTTTTTTGCTCAGTTGGCTGGATACAAGACAGCAGCTCAGTCTTTAGCTCAGAACTGCAGGTGTGCTGCCTGTTGGCTTCTGTCTCTGGGTAGATTAAACAAATTAACAAAAGATCTGACTCTTGCCACTTGTCCCTCTGTAAGGGCACTAATCTGTCACTCTTCCCTGCTAGCAGCTGTTTAGTGTAAAAGTTGTATCTTGTAGGAACTTGAATCATACACACCTTTACCCCTTTAATAGATTCATTTGTATCTTGAAAATTACTTCAAATCAACAGGGAAGGAAGGTGAAATAGGGAGAAATGTGGACATACAGATAAAAAGATGGCACTAGACGGCCTTGTTTAGGTAACAAAAAAATCTGAAATGAACTAGCTTTTGGCAATCGGAGGTTATGTGGTGGGGAAAAAAAATCTTAAAAAGACAGTTTTCAGACCTTTGTGAGTCTAGAAGGCTTGGCAAAAGAATGAATTAGGTGTACTCTAAAGGCCTGAAATTAAACAAAAACAAAAGGCATTTGATGAGTGCTTGGTTTATGACTTTTAGTCGCTTGAGTTTGGTAATGGATACTTTTGTATGTATCTAGTTTCCCGTTGCTGAAAAATCTGTGGGTTTTCTACTGTGTTTGAACTATGCTTAGACTTTTTTGAGCTAGAAATTCATGTACCAAGAAGTGCATTCAGTACACTTTGAGGGAATTCAGGTCTTCCTCTCCTTTTTCTTTGGTGTGGTGAATAATACCACTGTCTTGCCGTTGTAGTATTCAGGTCTGTGTGACCCAGCTTTCCAATTCAGCTTGGCTCCACTTTGAGTGCTTACATCTGGGCAATATGTAAGTTGTAGATATCTTTTATATCTATTTGCTCAAATGAAACTCTTGTACATATTGCAGAAATTACTGCAATGATAGCTCAGAAAATGAAAAAGCTTTTCCCAAAACTAAACCCATTGTCATTACTTTATCTAACGATGCCATCTCTCAGTTTGCCCTTCACACCCCTGCAACTGCTTTCCCTATCAGTAGTGTCAGTAGGTGGTGGTTGTTTCCTGTCACCATGGTATGTAAGTCACCATCATCCCACTTGCTGAAGTTTTCTCGGTTTCTGTGTTCCCCCTGATGCTTTAGATCCTCAGATGTTGCACTATTGCCTTCTTCTAGCACCTCATTCAAGCAGTGATGCTTCTGAGCAGTCATACGTAACTTGTGGTTTTAGCATGGCAGCAGCTTCCTGTTGTGCACTTCTATACAAAAATGCCTTTGTATTTATGTTTCTCTATTACATTTATTCATCCTTTCCTTGGTGTATTTACATTGTAAGTTGTTCAGGGCAAGGTCCACATTCTTGTTCTTTACAATGTATAAACTTGGTATAAGATGTTTGAGTATGTCTCTGAGATCTAATAGAAATAAATTATTTTTGGTTAGTTATTCTAACTATTCTGTTAGAATAACTAATGGTCACTTTTCTGTGAGAAATATACAGATGAGAGTTCAGACCATCATAAGAAAAATATTATATAAATTAATTGGAAGAGGCTTAAATGCTAAAATTTTGTTCTAAGACTCCTAATGAAAAACACTAGTTCAGACTTTAAGCACTATGACTATAAATGCAATTAACCCCAGCATTTAAGGTGGCATTTATTTTATTGCCATCTTAAAATACTTATTCAGTATAAGATAATTGTAACAAACTCAATTTTTCATAATTCATAACTGCTTGAACAGGAAATAACTGTTGACTAAAAATAGGACATTGTCTGGGCTCTTTTGCCTAGAGATTTTTTGCTTTTTTAAATTTTTGACATGTTCTGTGGAAGAAATATTAATTCTTAATGCCATGATTTCTTTTCTTTTATCTCCTATGGGAATAAAAAGAGAAGTTCATAAATTCTTGAGTTATTTCAGTTGAAATTGGTGTTTCATTTTCATAGCTGTAAGACCTTGGAGAAATACAAAATACCTGGTAAATGGCAAAATTTATCCCAAAATTGACTAAATGTTTAGTTAGCCTTTCAAAACTATTTTTCTGGTATCATCTGTATGTTAGATTGTGTGGAAGATAAATACTGAGTTTTGCTATTTGATGAATTTGATCAAGATCTCCAGTTTACTTGAATTGTAGACTTTTATTTAGAATTTAGAAATAGCCTGTGATGATAATCTGAAGCAGTAGCTTCATGTCCTGCGTACTTGATTCATGTAGGTCTAGGTGTTGGTTTTCATTATTAAATCCTACTTCCGTGACCACAGTCTGGTCGTGCTGTTTGCTGTGCATTGGCTGGGCCAGAGACACAAACGAGGGAGCAGAGAGAAACTGAGGTGTAACCTTCCAGTATGTGCTTGTAAATGAGTGGTAATTGCTGGTCTGCACAGTTGTATTCTGCCCAGAAGGGCTGCTTTTTCAGCTGAATCAGCAAGTTACAGTTAAAAGGAGGTTATGAAAGTGGACACACTACCTTCTCTTAAACCTCTGCCCCTTATTGTTCCCTGTTCAAAGTTTCTGTTCTGTTTTTGTTGTTTGGTGGCCCTTCCTGGACTCACCTAACCATGAAGCTCAATGGTCTCCTGTGGGTGGATATTTGTAACTTCTGCCCCCAGCTGACTTCTATGCAAATTCTAGGGTACTTGCAGGTGACCACCAAAATACATAATATCTCTCTTCGGCAATCTTGTTGGAGAGTACATCCAAATTAAAGGGTTATTACAGTTGCTTGTGCAGCATTTGTTTATCCTTGTGTTTATCCTATTATTTTTATAGAAATTGAAATATTTTATTATCTGGCACCATCTTTTTCTGTAGAACCCTTGCCTCGTGCAGTGAATGGTGCACTGGGAAGGGATGGCCTTAGTGATAGTCCTTGTTGGTGCTCATCATTTCATCTTCTGACTCTACCCCATCGCTGTTTTTTACTGAGTAGCTTCCAAAATTGAAGGTAGTCATGTTGAATTTTCAACAGTCTTTTCATATGTTTCCTTTATAACAAATTGAGGGAATTTGGATTAAAAAAAACAGTGCTAGTAAGAGTAACGTAAAGGAGAAGAAGGTGAGCTGGCCAAGCAGAGAATGGCAGGACTTCTGTGAAGTAGTGTGAAGATTTGTTAGCCTTCATATTAGTAGATCACAGGATCTGAAAGCAGCTTGCTGTGTTTGAATTTTGGTGTGACTCTTGTGCCTCCATGTGTTTTTGGGGATAGTTATGACTTTTCATAATGTGTAAACAGATTAATACCATGATATATGCTCTTACCATTTCTCATTTTGCTTTTTTTTATTTTGTGCTGTTTTTTTATCCAGGCCTTACGGTACCTGGAGGGAGGCTGCAAGAAAGATGGGAGAAGGACTTTTTACAAGAGCATGTAGTGACAGAGCAAGGAGGAGTGGTTTCAAACTGAAAGAGAGTAGGTTTAGATTAGATAACAGGAAAAAAATCTTTATTGTGAGGGTGGTGATGCACTGGAACAGGTTGTCTGGAGTGCCGCATTCCTGGAAGTTTTTAAGGCCAGGTTGGATGGAGCTCTGAGCAATCTGGTCTAGTGCAAGGTGTCCCTGTCCATGGCAGGGGGGTTGGAACCAGGTCTTGAAGGTCCCTTTCAGCCCAGGCCATTCTGTGATTCAATGATTCTATGATTAGAACAGCAGGATATGAATCTAAATGCTAGGTTATATGCAGAATACTATTTTAAATTTTTATTATGGGTTTGACAGCCTTTTTGTGATACTTTTGGGGCATCATTTACCCTGCAAAGCTGGTGGCCATCATTCTTGCTACTTTGTTATTTGCACAGGGAAATAAATTTGTTTTTTTCTTCCAACCAGAACTCTGATTGCCCTTCTCTGTTAGGTGAGGCTGGACAATATTAAATTGGTCTAATTTAGCTGTTCTGCCACTTCACTGTTCTACAGGTCTTTTGAATTAGAGTGGATGACAGAGTATGTGTGTGTGTATAAAAGAGCAATATAAGTCAGCATGTTAGCTATTAGAAAGGAGCAAGACAGTAGTGGTCTTATTTTTTTTAAAATAGGCTTAATATATACAGTATGTAATAATAACAAAATATTGTTATTATGTGAAGTTGTGACTGAGTCAAACTGTGCCTTCATTGTTAAGGTCTTTGTTGTGTGCTCTGTACTGTATCATCAGCTTTTATGCTGGTGATATTTTCATTTGCTGTGTCAGTTCATCTGCCTTTGTTAGAAGGTAGGTAAACCACAGCAGAGAGGCTTTTAACTGTGGCTGCTCTCTGGGGACAACAGTACAGCTTTGTAAGTAGCTAATTTCTCTGAAATTATTTGGCTTTGTAGTATTTAAAATATCATCTTACTATAAAAGGCAGTTTCTGCTTTAGAGTTCTGCAACGGTTTGCAAATTTTTCAAGTTTTTTGCCATTCTGGCAGTTGGAAGGTGAAAATGCATGCAGCTCCGTTTCTTTGGTGAAAAGTAGGTGCTGGCCTTATCTGTTGAGGCTCCACCTCAGGGAACAGGGGTAGTAGTTCTGCTCTGTTCAGTCCCAGAGATGTGGGACTAAAGGGCATAGCCCAGAGGCAGGATGGTAGACTGTTCTTCTTGGCAGCTGCATGCTCGAGGCTGGCTTGATCCATCTCATCAGTTGCACTCTGGGTGCTCTGAATCACCTCTGGTAGTGCCTACTTGTCTCTGAATTGCTCTGGAAGCTTGAGGAGGCTGTCCATCTAAATTATGTACCTGAAGTTAGACCCAGTAAATCCTCCCCACTGATAGTCAAATCCTTCCTGCTTTTTTTCATTAACATATATAGACGTTTTATACCAAGCTGCCTTGCAACTTGAGATTCACTGTTAATTTGAATGTTAGTATAATGTTGTTAAAATACCTAAAATACCCTGCTTTAATATGAGAGGGGTTTTTTTTAAGAATTAGTAGCTTTTTCATTTTGGTCTTTAGTTCCAAATCTTTTGGATGCAAAAACATACTCTGGGAATTTACTTAAAAATCCCCTGAAGTCATATTCTGTGGGGTTTTTTTGGCAAATAGTAGCTTTAAAGCTTATCTAAATGTAGCTTGTCTTATAAAATGGTGCTTGAACTTGGATAACAAGTAACTTTGCAAACAAGTTAGTATTTATTCTTTCATTCCAGATATAAACCCTACATGAAAACTGTTTTTAAAATGTTTCAAAACTTCTTTTTCAAGAATTAATAACTATTTCTTGTTTTCTACATATGCATTTTAGGGGCATTTCATGGCTTCTGGTTTACCCAACTAATTTACTATTTTAGTTAAACTGTTGATAATAGACTAGCTGTAAATAGGATTATTTGAATAATTGGATAAATAATTGTCATTTTGCTTTGAGCAATTTTTTTCAGTAAGATTTAATAGTTTTGCAATTTAAAATTGTGTTTACAATGCTATGGCTGTAAATCCTACATATGTTTAATGCCGTTGCCTTATTTTGGAGTGGACATCAGCAACACGTGCCATTGTCTGCATGAGGGAAAGCTC
>WEKY01047169.1:0-18965 GCA_013390045.1 Picathartes gymnocephalus
GCCCTGAGCTGGAGTACCATGACTACGAGAACAATCAGCTCTCAGTCAGCCCTGAAACTGTGGGGGATCTGCAGCTCTGGCTGGATCCCTACAAATCTATGGGGCCTGATGGGATCGCAAATCCTCTCTTGGTAAGTTTTGAGCAGTTTGGGGAATCCAGAAAGGTCCCAGATGACTGGAAGCTGGTGACTGTTGTCCCAATTTTGAAGGAGGGTGAGAAGGAGGACCCTGAAAACATTGGAAAAGGGCAGGGCAACCGTGGGTATATGCACAGACTGGGGAATGAGACACTAGAAAGCAGTGCTGTGAAAGGGACCTGGGGCTCCTGATCAACAGAAATTTTAGGTCTCTGGTCTAGTCTCCTGCTTACCTACTGACACATGAAAAAATATCCCAGAGGAAGAGTAAAAGTGGGAGGGAGTGGCAATCCTTGTTTGTTAAAGAAAATAGCACTATGATGTGAGCCACATTGACAATTTAGCCATATTGACTGCAAGGAGACAAAGATACACAAGGGAACTCCAGCAATGCACTCTGGACTATGATGAAACCACGTGCACACTTCTGTTTGTGGAGCTTTTCTATTTCTTCTGGGTTTGCCTGTTAAGACAGAATTTTCTGTACTTCTCCCTTCAGGATGTTCTGTGCAGAACCTGCATTTCTTTACTGCCATATCATCCCTGAGCTATAGAAATAAATATGAAGTGCTTAGAAAGGTAGATTCTGAGAACAGTTTGGTATTACCAGTACCAGCTGAACCACAAGACTGGACTGTGAAAGAGGTTGTGTATGTTGCAAGGGAGAATGTATTAACAGGCCAAAACTGACAACAGTGTTTACATGGTCCCAGAGCCATCAGGTTTGGAAGCACATAACGCCTATAATTTGTATTTAACAGAGCTATTTGACTGTCCTTGCACAGATCTTTCCAGGAACTTAACACCTTCACTTAAATAAAGTGAAAAATAAACAATATATTATCTAGTTAAAAAAAACCCCAAAAACAGAAAAACCAACAAAAGATGGTGGGGACACCCCTCTACAGATGTTTGCCTCTCAGGAGAGTTGTCAACCTTTCTTCTGAAGGACTTACTAAACATAATGAATTCTGGATGAATTCTTTTCAGATGAAAACACCTGTGGTCTCTGTTCACTTTAGAAACTCCCAAGGCAAAGTATGTTCCAGTCAGTCCATCCAATGGAACACGGCATTGTGTCACATCACATTCTGATAAACTGTATCTCCTTTGAAATGAAATGGTTATTTTCTGCTTTGTTTTACTCATTCCTGTTTAACCAAGCATTACTGGGAGAGCTAACAAACAGTGGAGAAACTTTAAAACCTTCTTTTAAAGCCAAACTGTTGTATGCAGCCTGCTTAGATTTTATATAGGGATTTTGAAAGCAGAAGAATTGGAGTTTTATTGCAGGAAAGTGTGTCTATCCTATTTAGGCTGCAGACCTGTAGTGGAGCTATCACCATGCTTTGAGAGTTCCTTACTCTCAAGGCATTTTTTTCAGTGCATGTCTATAATTTTGCCATGTGTTTAAATAGTCAGGTCCTGTTTATCCTATTCTGATTGTATTTTGGAGGATGAAATATCCTCTGTGTCACCCTATTTGCCCTGTGACTGAATGTAATGCAGTTAGAGCAAGATGATCTTCTGATACCTAGTTTTCATTGACTAAACAAATCTTACACAGGAGACCACAGACCTCTTTTGGTTTCCTGTCTTCCATCTGAATGCATCTTTGTCATTAAGTATGTTTAAGTAGTGGTCTAACTGCAATAGCCCCAAAGTAAAAGAAATAAAAAAATAGCACTGTGAGGTGCTTAGATACTGAGACAATGGAGATCAATATGAGACAGCTGCCTGCTGCACTCATTCCAGCTGAGCAGACTCTTTTTGTCTGAGGTTCCAGAGAAATTGCAGATTGTTTAGCCAGTGACTGATGTTCCTGAAGAAGTGAATTATTTACTAGTGAATATATGACAGTGATATTTTTAGTCTCTTGCCATTAATTGTGGAGTGAAGAAGAGTGCTTTTCCTTCCTTAAAATAAAACAAAAAAGGACTTCTCTACAACAAGTGGTGACTTATAACAAATATTATATTTTATGCCTAATAGGAGGATATAGGAGCAGACACGTCTGTCAGGTCTGTTCCTTCCTTCCCAATAAGGGTGCTAATAGCGAGACTTTTTTGCATGTGCTCCTATAGCCTTTGTAAAGTACACTGCAGAAGAGAAACCTTTGCAAGGATTATCTTGCTTGAAAGTGCTTTCCAATGTCTGTATTAAGAGTAACTTTGAATTATTTGATGAAGCAATATTTGAGATCTAGTCACCAAGTGCAGACTTACCCCCAGCAAGGTTGAGTATTGTTGTAGGCCATCGTCCCTTTAAGTGGAATCTCAAATTGCCACATGGCTATTCAGGAAGCTGCCTTTCTGTTGCTGCTTCCAGTCAACGGAGAGAATTTTTTCCAATGTCATACTCTAAAGACCTGAGGTGCAGTCAAAAAGAGCATAGGATTACATTTTGCTGAGGGTTGGAAGGCACCTTAAAGATTGCCTAGCTCTAACCACCCCCTGCCATGGGTGGAGACACCTTCCGGTGGACCAGATTGCTCAGAGCCCCATCCCACCTGGTCTTGGATACTTCCAGGAATGGATATCCACCACTTTTTCAGGCAGCCTCTTCCAGTGCCTCACCAATGAAAAGAGCTGCCAGCTGCTGCTGTCCTTCATGAAGACATTTGTAGGGCAAGGTTTTGCTCAGATTGCCAGTCAGAAAAATTCCTTCTGCTGATAAAAGGAAGAGGAGTATCTCGGAGTAGGCATAAGGCAATCATGAAACTACTCAGCGTTATGAAGACTGAAGTGCGACTGGAAGAATTCTGGAGAACTAGAAGATAAATGGACTGTAATACTTAGAGAAAAAAAAGTCCATTAGGGCCAGATAGTAGCTGAGCTTGGAAGGTTGCAAAGTCCATGAAAGACTAATTTTAAATTCCCAGCTGCACTTCCATTTTGTGTCTCGTCCCTAGACCCTAATTTTTTCTTGCCTTTTAAAGGATGTAGATCAAATCAGTAGAAGTTTAAAAAGCTGATTTTTACTCTATGCTGTTACCTTTTATATTTTTCAGAATTATTTTGACTTTTTAACAATATTTTTGTAAAGTGTTGGTATCAGTGACATCTGTAATGAGATAAATCCCTGTGCTTTTATTCTCCTAGATTTATATTAAAACTTTTATGTATTAGCTCAAAAATATTTACAAATTCTCCTTTGGCCTACTTAGACTCTTTTTACTAACTACACACTGCCCTGCAGCTTTAATAATATACTTTCACCTAAACTGAATACATATGAGCAAAAAAATTATATTAGCATATTAATGCATCAGTAATTTGAACTTTTACCCAATCTCCCTGTCTCTCTTCACTGTCTAATGGGAGTGATTTTTTGTATGCTTATATTTGAATGACTTCTTTGTTACTTAAGTTGTATTTTTCATTCTAAGTAGTTTGTCTGATTATTATACCTTTTGAAATGTATTGGTAGCAGAAAAATCAGCACGTTCAATAGGACAAGTAGTAACAGAAAAAAAAAAGACTGATAACAGGGTAACTACACTTTGCTTCTTTCATCATCTGCAAAACCTGAAAAATACTGTTTCCTACTTTTCTGTTGTGCATCCAAACAATGAAAGGATTAGGAGACACTCAGATGTTATGGTGATTATCAGTAAAGTGAGCTGTACAAACAAAATATGTGATGTCACAAAACCAAATAACATTTTGCAGAAAATGATTGCATGCATCTATTACCTGCATGTTAAACAATGCATTTTTAATGCACACAGTTTTTGAAGGCCACAATGCAAATTAAAAACAAATCAAGGGGGAGAGGTTGGGCCAAATTTACAGGGAATTTTTTTCTTTTCACACTGCTAATTGATATATATATATATTTTTTTTTAATATGAATAACTTTGCCACTTTTAAAAAATCCTTCACATACTCATTTCATGTCTAAAGAGTGTTGCTCCTTGGAAGAAATTATCTCTGGCACTTTTATATAAATTCAGCTAACCTGCTGAGACATTTTATTCTCATAAGACACCAGAAAACTCCAAATTTGCTATTACCTTTGACAATGATTCTTTGAGCAATCTAAATCACTCATTCATGACAAATTGGCATAGCCAGCAGGATCCTAAATCAGGATTTGCAACATGGTATGGTAAATTATTATGTAATTTAGGAGTGTTAAAAATAGAATCAAGTTCTAGTAACTGAAATATTTAAAATAACAAGTAACTCTTCTCAGAAAAAGAAAACATATTTCTTCCAGATTTAACATTTGAGTTTCTGCACTAAAAAGATTACAAAACTATTCTTTATCCTGTGTGATCCATAAGAACTGACATTTTTATGTTGCAGAAATTAAGCTTAGCTAGTAGTGTGCAAAAACAAAGTTTTCTTACTGCTTAGTCTGACAACTTTTTTCCACATCAGCCTTCATGGCTGCTCCAAGTACTTCTGTTTTTCAGATGATGTGTGATCATGGCAATTCAGCCTAATCCAAATACGTATCAGTCATGCAAGCAGATTGTTCTTTATTAAGGTTCACTCGAAAGAACTGTGACTAGGAGGAGCATGATGAACAGAAGGTCATCAAGACTGAATGTTTTTTTTTCCAGAACATTACTGAGAAAACTCTGGAGGAACTCCAAGCTAAATCTTTGTTTCCCTAAATGGTATTAGGATACTTGCTCTTACACAGCACGAGAGGGGAAGGGAAGTTCCTTGATAGACGAATGGTGCCACTGCAAATTGAGCATGAAAAATAACTGGCAAGGAAAGAATTGGCAAAAGTAGGAAGCAGAGAGCAGGTTAGCACTTAGCACAGGGAAGAAGAAAAGGGAGGACCTATATACAGCTAGCAGCAAAATTAAAAGGTAAACAAAGCAACCCAAATTTCTACCCAAGGCTGTGTGGGCATGTTTCATATTTCATACCAGAGCAGGATTCTTGTTAAAATGCTAGGAAATCATGAAAGCAATTTTCCTGCTGTGTTTTATTATTAATCTCAATTCAGATTAATCATGCTCAGCTAGGAGATCATCTCCTATCAACCTTAGCATCTCATCCAAGCTTGTAGTGACCTGTGTCTTGTACAGTGCTCCAGACCAGTTTTGTTCCCTGTCACTCATGGACTGTCTTCTCATCAGTGAATCACAATGAAACCAACTCAGTTGCCTTTAAGGCATGGCTAGAGATGTGAATAGTGCAAAACTACATACAGTCATTACTGTGTAGGTTGTGTTTTTCATCCTCTGCTGCCACCATCATAAATAGTGGATAATGGTGTGATTAAGCCAATTGAGTTTTGGCCCAGTTTCCCGACTCAAAAGTGTCACAGGTCTCTTTGCTTCTGTCTTTAGTCTGCAGGAATCATCCAGTTTTCTCCTTCTCTTATAGCCATAAAATACTTATCTGTTTCTCTAGCATTTTCTCTCCTTTTCCTCTTTTTTTGGTTAATTTTTTTCATGTTGGATCTGTGAAGATAGAAGCTGCCCTTGAATGAACTTTCAACTCATTATTTACAGGAGCACCAGCTGCTTTTCTCTATCAGAATAATTTTGTCCAAACTAAGGCTCGTCAATCCATGTGTGGAAGTATTTTTCTGTCTTTCAGGAAGAATACTCCACTGACCATTAGTGTCTTTGAAACATACATTTACACACATATGCAAAGAATGCAAGCAAACATCCTCTATCTGATTGAGGAGAAAAATTGTTTGACAACTGGAAATGCATAGATATTTCCACTATGCATTTGTGTGGTCAGCATCCTCCTTTGGCAGGGAGAAGCCAATTATTCTTAAGATCTCCTCCACTTTTCATAGTCCTAAGGGTCAAAGCAGCAAAACAGTGAGACTAAACCTAGTATATGGGCAACTCTGACAACTGGCCAACCTTGTTCCTTGCAGCAGTGACCATAAATATAAATATAGCAGAGTACAGCAAAATCCCTTTCTGCAAGTGCAGGCTGGAGAAAAGCAGCCTTTGGTGTCTTCCATTACCAGAATCCTGAGACCTGATGTCTTATGGTGATACTACCCCTGATGCCTTGATTTAACTGAACACGTATTTTTCACTGTCTCTCTTTTGAAAGTGAGATAGAAGTTGTTTTTCTATCTGATGTTGGACAGGTGCTAAAAAAGTCATACTTTTAACAGCTCAAAATAATATTAATTAATAATTTTGCATTATGCGTGGTGCCCTCTGATATTTGCTTGCTAAATGAATGCCAGATTTGTGCTCACACAGATGTGCTATAAAGGTCTGATGTTTTGGCTTGGGTGCGATTGAGCTCTCTAAGTGGCATTGTGCAAACTCCAGGTGCCCAGAAGGTTGCTTTATAGGACAGAATGGAGATTGCAATGGACAGAATGAGGCACAGACAAATGCTGATTAATCCCATTTATTTTAGACATCTCTTTTTAAGAAGGAAGAATATGCCTTTGGAGCTGCCTCGGATTGCCCTTTGCCTCTCCATTACGTCACAAGTGTCTTCATGTAAACTCCTGATTTCCACATGGAAGGATTGAGTTTTCCCTTCCTGGTCTGACATCCTCCACTTTTCTGTAGTTTGTTAAATGATCTTTACTTACAAAAACTGCAGAGTGTTGACTTATTGTTAGTATCCCTTGCCGGAAAACGTGCTGCTTCACCCAAAAATGTACTGTTTTGTCAACCTTTTCCTAAAGGTCCCGACTTTGCAGGTCCTGTAGATCATCCAGCTAAAGATGTTTATTATGAGACTTTTGAATTAAAAGGCCACCAGATGGCGGCAGAGGATAAAGATAAATAGTAGGAATGGTCCAGTACATTTCACAAGTGACAGTCTTTGAATGCTATTCTGGTATTAAAGAGTTAGCTCTATTTTCTCTTTTTTTATTATCATCTTGTGTTCTTGATTTATGATTACAAGTTATTGCAAACGTATTCTAACAAATTATTTTCTAATATGGGTAGAAATGTTTTTTCCCTGCTATCTATCTTGAAACCTCAATGTAGATTTATATCCTTATTTTAAAACACCTTATGTCATTTTGTTGTGGTTTGGTTTTTTTTTCCCCCCACTGTGTTTGCTGCTGTCAGGGAGAGAGACAAAACACAGAACTGAAGATATGCCAACAGACACCAGGAATGAGACAAGATTTTCATGAAGTCTTTAAAACTTCTGATTCTTAAATTATAGAAAGCTGTGTTTATCTCATCTCTTGCCTACACTTTTTTTTAAACTTTTTTTCCTTTTTTTTTTTTTTTTTGTGTTTGTTTGGTTGGTTAGTTGGGTTTTTTTTGTTTTTTCCCCCCTTACTCAAGTCTTCAGTGTAAGATATCCATTCGATGTGCCCTTTATTTGAGGACTAGTGCTTAAAACCATTTTATGTGAAGTAGCTCCCTTGGAGAGCAGCAAAGACAGGAGGTTTCCAGGCAGGGGAGAATTTGTGTGTGTGGAGCCCTCTCCTGTGAGCTGCTCTCTGCACACTCTCAGACAGCAGTACTCCCTGGCCAAAACCCCTGTGAATAGCAACACCAAGCTTATAATTATCCTCAAGTCCTTCTTTCTAGGAACCATCTGTCAGTGGCGTTTTACAAAGCTTTGCAGCACAGATACTTGGAAAAACTGCTTGCTTGTTTGGAGACTTAGAGCAGTCACAAGGTGCTTCTGTCTGCTCCTTCCACGGAGACTCTGGCATGTTCTGTGACTCCTCACTGCAAGCTCCAGCTGCTTTGTCTGCATTTCGCCCCCAAAAGGGATGATGTGCTTACTGCCAAGTTAAAACGCATTAAATATGCCACTAGTATTTTTCCATGTTGGCAGTTACAGGAGTTGCCATGGGAGTGTCAAATCATGTAAATGGGTGAAGAGGCAGTTCACAAAACAGTATAGATTAGAGATGTGGCCCACAGTATTAAAAACATGTACAAACCTTTTTCTGTATATAACCACACCATCTTCTGTCACTAAGACGCTTCACGAAAATAAATTGATACTTCTCTAGATCTGTTATATAAATGAGCATCTTAAATAAATAAAACATTTAACTGTGATGAGTAATCTCAGTTCTTTAATAAAGGATGGAGTTATGCTAATTGAACAGCAAAGTTGTTTGTCAGGGCTGACAGATATCTGCATACTTCATTTATTCCATTAATTCATTTTCTGCAGCATATAATTATGATCCCTTGCACAAGTGACAGAATCACAGATAGCATTTCAATGCAGGGCTATATATCTATTTTGTTATGATCAGTGGAGTATAGCAGTTATATCATTTTTATCAGGAGCATGCTGAGAATAACCAAAGGAGAATTCTAATGATTATGGATTTGCAAATCTTCAATTTATTCATTAAACAGCTTATGGGCTGACATAAATTTATTTAAAATTAATATTTTTTGTTCTTTTGTTAGTTTTCAGGAATTAAAATTCAGAGAAAGACTGGCACTAGGAACTATTAGAGGCATTAAACTCAATTCTTTAGTGGTAAGGAAGATAGAAAGAACATCTTTGTAAAGAATGTAATTATAGATAAGGCATAACTGATATTTTAGCTTATACCATGGAAAAAATAACTTAAATTCCATGCCTGTTGACTAACATTTTTAGTTTCAGTTTGTTTTTTCTCATCTCTAAAATGTTGCTTATTTCTTATTGAAATTGTCCTCTTACATATGAATCATCTAAATTAGAGCAGCTGAATAGACGTCCGCCTCGCCCTAATCACAGAATGTTCTTTCTCATATTCGGTAAACAAGCTCTGTTTCGCAATATTCTGCAAAAGTTACTGTAAAATAGGTCTTTGTTCCAGATAGGATGGCATTTATTCCTTAACATAGAATCTGAATATCATCTCTAGGTGTCTTTCTATTAAATCTGTGTGCAAATCCACAAGAGGAAGGAATTAAACAGTGGGTGAACTTGGTAAAAGGGGGATATCATGTCCTTTGCCTATACATTTTGATTTCAGTAAAAGTTTACATGAGTTTAGCCAGAATTTGTGTGGTGTAGATATAATCAGATTCATATAGGTAAATTTAAAGTAAAATGAAACAGCCTCAGGCATTAGACCTTCTAATAATAAGAATCAGTACTGTGTCCTGGAGAATACAAAAGTCTTATTTTTGCCAGATACATATTTTCTAGCATTGCTCAACAGAACAACTAATTTCAGAATGAAACCAAAAAAAAAAAACAAAAAAACAAACCAAAACAAAAACAAAAAAACCCCAGAAAAAACAACAAAAAGATCCATTGAGTTCCAAATGTAATAAAAATTCTCACCAATTTTTGTTAGTGTCTAAAACTCTCTAGTCAAATTGAAGTGATACCTTCAAGTTAAAATAATTTTTAAATTAAGAGTTGAGTTTTTTATTATAAAAATCATACACTATGTGATGACTGCCCAATCATTTTCTAGATATGAATCACTTATAAATGACAGCGAAAAATGAGTACCATATATAATAACTGATTTAATTGGTATTCGGACAAGAATGCTGTGTCTAGTGCAGCCAGGTGAGTGCCTTTATCATGCATAGAAAACACCCTCTGTGTAAAGACTTGGATTAATTTTATTTTGGAAGCAGTGCAGGAATTTCCAATACTTTATATTTTTGGTAACCTCTCATGAAGAATGTCAAATATCTTCTGAACTCATATACACCATGGGCTGGCCTCTTTTATGTCAGACTATGAGACAGGAAAGATGTTTCTTGCTGTTTGTTCTCCTCAGAGTATCAGTAAAATGACTTAGATTCTGCATTTGAATGTGAAAGACTGAACTGGGGGTGGTTTTTTTTTTAATACAAACTGGCCAAATGCACTACATTTCTGAAAAAATTCTACCCCTTTTCATGTTTTGGAGGTAGTTTTGTACCAGATTTAAATTTGTGAGCAACTTTTAAACATGAACCAAAACCAAAAAATTCGAGGTTATGACCACTGACCCTGACTGGTTTCTGACCATGAGTAAATCAGGTAGTTTCTTTGTGGTTTAGTTTATTGAACAATATAATGAATACATAATACTAACTGTATTTCACAATAGTACAAACTATAACCTACTATGAAATGTTATAGCATGTTATGGAGTATTATGAAGATTTACAATGATTTGAGAACTTTTTTGCACTTAATTTTCCTTGGAAAATGTATTTAGATGAGGTACATCTTTACTCATTTTGTAATAAAGCCAAAAAAGGAATCTCGGTGTTTATTATGAAACATTCAAATATTAATCATTAGGAAATGAAGAATTGTATAATATTAAAACCTGTGCTATTACCCTCCTATAAGTACATTTTAGTCTTTCAGTCTGAATGACTTACAAGAGGGTGTTGTGGGTATTCTTCAGCAGAAATCTTGTAATGCTTTGCTGCCCTGCATGGTAAACAGATGTGAAATAAATTCTCGGCCATTTCTTTCTGGCTTGTGTCTTAACATGGCAAAGAGTACTTCTGAGGCAACCTTCACAGGTGCAAAACTCATCAGAACCTCCTACTTTATTTTAAACAATACAATTAAAATTAGAAAATCCTCCTTGTTAAATTATCAAGTGAGAAAAAAAATAGAATACTTGGAGATTCCCTTGCAGACATAATTCTGTGTATTTTTTGTGTATTGTAATTAGTGTTGATTGGATAGAGCAATGAAATATCTTGAGTTTACATAATTTCAAGTGCTAAAAATAGCACATGGTAAAAGCTTCCCAAGTGCTTTATCTTCAGTTATGTATAAATTACATTAAAATATGCAATAAATTCCATCAATAGACATTTTGCATTATGCACAGATGTTCTTGCTGTTTTAATAGTTGTGTTACTAATTGCATTACACTCGGGTACCAATTCAAGGAACTTTGTTTTAGAATAACAGTTCTCAATTACACAGGCAAAATAACATTCATGCTTCACTGGAACTGAAAGGCTAGGGAAAATGTAAAATGTGCACAGGATCAACAGCAAAATTTATTTTACATAGTTAAATTAAATTGATTTTACTGAAATATGTTAACTATTTTCTGGTGGCTAATATCAAAGGCAATAGATAAGCATATGAAAAGATATAGGACCACAGTCACTGCTTTTTTTTCCTGCTAGCAAGTGGAAGAGATGTCTTGAGGAGCACCAGTTGTTAATAAACACTGTAATTTTATTTTTGTTTTAATTACTGAAGAAATAAGAAGCTTCTGAAATTTGCAGATAATGAGCAAGCTACATTCATTTTAGTGACCCTCTCTGGATATATTTTGGGTGAGACTAAAAAGCACAGTGCTTCTGAAATTTTAAGTATGTGTGCAGCTTCCTCTGTTGTGATATGATAATTCATAAAATTAGACATGTTCTTAAATTCTCTAGTGACTCGGGCCTGCATGTTGCGATCTCCTCTGGTGAACAGCTTAAGGCTACAGAAAATCATCAAAGAAATTACAAAATGAGCAGAATTTCTATTACTTTGATCAGGGAATAATAGGGGAAACCAGAAAGAGAGCTGTAACGTTTATTTGAAGTAGTGGGAGGACAACTGTAGATAATGTTTTTCTCAGCTATGTTTATTTGCATCTTCATTTTACATGTGTTTTTGTTATTCGCAGGAATTTCAGGAAAAATATTTGTATGACACAACATCTCCTCGGATTTTAAATGTCATTTATTCTTTGATAATGTTACAATTTCAACCACATTTCTTAATTAAGCCTTTGTGTGTTTCTACATATACTAGGAAACACATTTGCCATGTGTTTGAAGCTTTTAAAAATAGACTAATTTCTTGATTATATTTATAAAATTTGGTGAATTTTTAGTTTTAAATATTGATTACATATTTAACAAGTAAATTGATATTTTGGTTAGAAAAAAAGAGATGTATCAAGTGGGAAGGGGAGTGGATGGGATCCTTCAACACGACCTTTCATTTGCATAAACTTGTCAAACTGCTTCCTTCCTGCCCCGCTGCAGAGGCAGATCTGTCAGAAGTCTCATCCAATCTTCTCTAGGGCTGATGCCAGCTGGAACCTCTCTGTCCCCAATGACACATAGCCAGAGCCCAAGGAAAGGGACAGGAATGCACAGTGGAGCAATAAGTCTGATGTCAGCTTGCCCTTGGGTCAGATAAGGCTGCTTTGGAAGCAGAAGTGTCAGCTGTGAGCAGAGGTGCTGAGGTGGCCTGAGCTGGCCTCAAGATTTACTCCCCTCCTTTTCCTCCCTTCCTCCTTGGGGAGTGGGGTAGGAAGTGAGGAAAGATCAGGAGCAAGAGAACTCGTGTGAGTTCACTTGAGTTCCCTCAGTCCAGACTCTTGTCCCTGCTCACTGCTGTTGCTACAGGTCACATTCCTTTCAGTGAGGCAACAATCAGCGTGGGTAAGAGGTGCCAGTGTTGCCAAGAGGACACAGAGGTTCCTTTCTGCCTCTCCTTCCTCATGCTTTCCCTCTGCTCCAATGTGGGCTCTCCACGGGCTGCAGAGATTGTCCACTGTGCCATGGACCTCCTGCCAGAGGTGCCACCAGCTTGGCTGAGTGGCTCAGCTGTGCCCTACCGTGGGTCCTTTGGAGCCACCTGGAACGGCCGGGAACCAGCACAGAGCAGCCCTTGGCCTCTCCTCTGTGTCTGGCCACACCTGCAGCCCACATTCTGCTGCTGCTGTCCTGAAATAAGCCTCAGACATTGCACGTACAAGCAGAGCAGCCAGGATCTCAGTAGCTTTTAGTCTACAAAAAGTCTGAAATGCTTTGCAGAAGTAAATTCTTGATTCATCTGCTGACCCAAAGTAGTGGGATTAAGCAGGATATCCCCGTCTCGAAACGCGTTTGAAGTTTGTAGTGCTGTAGATTATACATTGCATGCGGATATGGTTTTCATGATTTTTTAACAGCGACTCATACCAGGAGGCTTTTTTTCCCCCTTTCGCCCCATGTCTTCATCCTGAATTGTGTGTGACTGGTAAGACTCCTCTGCCCATGCCCCTTGTCTTCTCTCAGATTTCAGCTGTCATGAGGCAGCGAGGAATCAGAGGCACAGCTGCAGGAGGCGTAGGAATGGCTGACTTACAGCCATCACTGTTACAGTCCTTTCAGGGAGCTTGAATATTTTCCAGGACATTATATAAATGGGAATTTTTGACATTCAAAGCACAAATAACTACTGCAGAATTTAGATACATTAATAACTGGCATGCTACCAGCTCTAAAATTGCTTATTAATTTGATGCCTAATTGTTTTATAGTATGAATTCTGGGAATGTAATCTTATAAAAGTGGTGAATAAGATACCTGGGAGGGGTGGTGCCATTGTGCAAGTGCTTTTGTTGAGAGTGCATACTGTGGAATTTTTGTCACTTAAGAAAGTGAATCCTACAAGTATAATATATACTCATGGAAAAATCAACATTGAGAAATGTAGGTTTGTTGGAGTGCAATAGTGAGTTCCTTGCTCTAAGCTGATAGTGAGTTGTTCACTAAGTCTTGAGGCAGACTTACTTAATCCATACAGTACCTATCCTGTCTGATTTTGATCTGTTTAAACATTGACCCACTAAGCCTCTTGCCTGGGCTGGGATATCTGCTGACCTATCCCACAGGAGCTGTGGAGGGGCATCAAAATCTCTTTTGATAAAGGAATTTGGAAGATTTGACTTTGGGAATTAAGGAACAGCTGTTCAGTACTACTGTAGGAATGGAAATAATAAGCAAACATACAGATTAATAGATGTCACAGGCATGAGATGAGCAGCTAATTTCATGCCCTACGTATTATCATAATTAGTTGTGATTTATTACAGGAGTCAAGCCCAAAGCTCCTTCAGTGTGCAGTAAAATAGTGTTCACTGTCTAAGAGAGTCTGCCTAAAGTGCCAATGTTAAATACCCACAGCAGCAGTAGGCATTCCTTCATTGGTTCTGAAGTGGGGATTGTTTTGTAACCTTGGCTTTGACATCCGTGTTTAAGATATTGTAAAACTCAGTTGTATGTTCTGAAAGTAATACAGACTTCTAAGAATATAAGAAAACCTGTAACTTCCTGGGTTTTATCTTTAATTCATTTAGGCTAAGGAAATAGAAAGAAACAACTTGTAAACAGAAAAACAAGGTGAAGCAAAAGTGAGAAACACAAAAAGGGAAACATAACTGAGACTTGCAAGGGACATGTCTGGGAAAGTAAATTTGACTGCAGGTAACAAAATAAGTCTATCTGTTTTCCCATTCAGAATTATAGGTTTATAACATCCAAAAAGGTACTAAGTAAGTAGTTCTACTCTGAGGTGGGCTCCTTTTCTTTTTCTGAACTCGTCTGCATTTGGAGGTTCCTATCTGCAGATGTTTTGAAATCTTGACTATTTTCTTCTGGAAAAGGTAACCAAGGTTGGACTTCCTCTCTAGCGAGCTGTCCATCTGTTAGTCATTTCTGATGTAGAATTATCTTGTAATCACTTATCTTCAGGTACAAACAAAAGATGTATTTGCTTCATACATAATTTTTTATTATTTATTTGTAACAAATTATTCTTTATTATTTCTGTCACACATTTACACTTTCACATGAGGTAATTTTTGTTGTGCTACTCTAAAACTTGTTTTTGCTGAAAGTGTTCTTGAAATTTCTTGGTTCTGAGTTTATCTCTGGGTATCAACAATGAACAGTCAATTTTTGGCAGTCCTAGATGATGCCTTGTCTGAACCACTCAACCACCACCTACATAGGTGACCTAGTAGTCATGCTGACTAAATAGAGCATCAAGCTGTGGGTGTTGTCAGCATAGCTCAAAATAACTGTTGATTTCTGGGTGTAGTTCAGGGAGCCTGTTGTGTTTTAATCTTAAATTATTCATACACTTGGTCTGTAGCAAGACTCAGAAATATTTGCAGCTCACAAAGCAGAAACAGCAATTTCAAACTCCCCAACACCAAGACTTGTGGCTTTTTTTGTTTCTAGGTTTTTGGATGACTGTTTGTATTAAATCAGAACTAGCCTGATTTAAGTTCTTCCTTTTAGAGAAGCACACGTTATTTGTTGTAAATTTTTAAAGACAAAAATGCCAAGAAATATACTCAGAACCTTGTAACAAACTAAATAGCATTTTTTGGAAAAAACTGTTACTGGAAATTCAGCAGTAAGAGGGTAGGTACATTATAGTCTTTTACTAGTGAGAAATTTATACAGATATCTTGTCTGATGGAATGAAAACAGCAAAGCTAAGAGTGAAGGAAAAGCAGAAATGGCATATATATTGTAGGTTTTTTCAGCAGAAAGAATTTACCTGCTTTGTTGTTCAAAAAGGCACTAGGTTCATATTAAGAAGATTATTTCTTGCTGCAGAGGAGCCCAATCCTCCTGTCACAGAATGACTCTTGGATTGCCTCTATTAATATGCTGATGTTCTTCAGGTCTTGACCAAATCCCCAGACACAAACACTGAGTGTAGGATGAACACTGCTCTGCAAATCACAAAATACTACCTAGCAAGTCTCCTGAAGGCAGCACAGAGCAGCCATTGCTCACCTTCCGGAGCATGACTAGTTGCATATGTAGAGAACTGCCAGTCCATACATTTGCAATTTGTCCACTGCCAAGTGTCTACCGTAAACATCACAATTACATCTTTCCAAACATTCTTTATATAAGGACCCAGAACCTGGCAGACTGGGTAGCAGCTGGTTCATATCATACAACCTGTATTCAACTTCATTGCTCTAATGGCTGTAATGCCTAACTGGCCTATAACAGACCACCCATTCAGAGAGTGTTGTCTCTCTTTGAAAGCAAGGAAAGTGTTTTAATCAAAATACAACTCAGGATAAATGCATTATTTCCTTCAGCAGCAGTTTTCATTGCAAAGTTGTTTAAAGTGCATAAGTTCTTGTAGCTGCTTAAGTGCCACCATACAGTGTTTGTGGTTAGCTCTTGATTTAGTTCTGTGTTGTTTTGTGAGCACTGCTTTTTTTTAAATTTCCCACTTGCACCAACCACTGAAATAACTGTGAGAATAATTCATTGTGTGATGCATTTGGTGAGGTGTCTTTTTTCTATTTTCTCATTTGTCAATTTTTCTAAGCAGTCAATTTTTCTAAGCTTTGTGAAACTATTTGCCCATAACTCCTACAAATGATGCCTAGTTCAATATGTCTTTGTTATTTATGCCCTCTTTTTTTTTTTTGTGTGTGTTCCAAAGGCATGCTCTTTTGTTTGTGCTATATTGTATGATAAGCCAGATGAGCATAACTTGAAGAATGAAGTTCTGCATGTAAATATGTTTCAGTTCAATTGATCTGGAAGCATTCCTGAGAACAAGCTTGTTTCCCAGAACAAGCATAGAGAAGAAGCATAATGAGAAAAAACAGTTAAAATTATTTTTTCCTTTAAATGTTTAGTATTACTACAAAATGTCTTCCAGAGTGAAACTTCCAGTCCACCACTCTACCACTTCATTTTTTCTGGTTTTCATTTTCTTTCCAGATCCATTCCTAGGCTTTGTCTGTCTCTAAGCTCTAACTCTGAAGATAACCATAAGTGTCAAGTGAGTATTATATCTGGCCCACCGACAAGCAGGAAATTCTTCTCAGGGGAAAAACATATTTTTTAAACAACTCCCCCTTTTGGCAGTGCCTTTCAAACTCTGCTGAATTTTAAACTTCAGACTTTTCTCCTCTCAGCCCTGACCCTCACCCAAACCCTGAGCCTTCAGCAGAGCTATAACCCAAGAGTTGCCTATCCACATGAAAGAGTTCTCAAGGCAGACAATATTTTGTAGCCCACTTCTTCCCTTGGCCACTTCCATCCAATTCCATTCTGGTCCAGCTCTAGGCTTTGGCTCCATTCTAACTTTACCCCTAATCCTAAGCCTAGGGCCTTGGCTAAGTGTTAGTCAATAGTCGCGGCTTTCGTCCAGGTGACAAGGTTTTCAGGGAAGAAAACTATCCAGCCCATTACTTCATTTGGAAGCCCTTGTGCAGTGCAGACCCAGGTCTTGTGTCTTTCTGAACCCTAGCCCTGACACTAGGCCCTCTCCTGAGAAAAGATGTTACAGCTTACCCATCCCTTTGGCATCCTCGTTCTAGCCCCACTTCAATTGCAACTCTAACCTTTCCGTCTCTCCTAAAGCTTGGTCAAATCTTAAACTCATCCCTAACCTTAAGCTTCAGCTCACTGTTTTTATCCAACACTTTCAATGATGCCCACTTTAAAGATTTCTCTCAGTAGACATTTCCCAACTTTCACAAAGACTCCTCATGTTGATTTCTTTGTACTGTGGTAGGTCCAGACATCCCTGCTCCAAAAATCACCTCTAGACACTGGCCATCTGCTAGAGAAATTGTATAGTTATGGGTACTGTCAGAAGCCTGACAGAAAGCTCAGGCATATTTGCTGCAGTCCTTGGTGCAGAGAGAAAACTCTCTCACGGTTCTGCTGAGATTGTTGTGGGAATTCACCAACACAAGAATGAAAACATACATCTGCATCTGGTGTTGATAAGTTATTATTAGTAGCCAATAGCTGTATAGTGTGTTCATCTTCCTAACCAATAATATGATGCCTGAGCAGAGTACTATAAAAGATGTGGGATTTGAAATAAAGTTAGAGTTGGACTGGACTTCTGTTCTATGTTGCTTCCCTGCTGTCCCCAGGGATAACAGCGACATATAGTGATCTCAGGTATCTCAGTGCCCATCTGAAGCACAGAGAATACGTGCAATTTTAAATTAATATGATCAAAAATTTGATAATTGGAGAAGGCTGGGAAGGACCAAGAGGGGCTGAAGGATTTGAAAAAACTTGAGACTTCGAGAGGTTAAAGCACCTTACTTTGAACATAAACTGTCTGATCAGTCATGTAGAAGGCCCACAAAGAGCAAAAATATTACAAACTAAATTAAATAAGCAAAAGCTGAGGACTTAATATTAACTTTCAACATAATCTCTGATTGTACTAAGTGGACATGTATAATAGTGACGTAACAAATACATCAACATTTTATAAAGATTTTTGCCATATTTTCTGTTATTTTATGCAAGTTTCATTTTCTTCCCAAGGATAACTGAAACATAAAGGAAACTTGTTTACTAGTTCTAGTAAACTAGACAACACTTGAGAAAGAGTTCCTGTGACTTCCAAATGCCAGGGAAATATTTCAGTTGTTGATGCTCTTATTAGGCATATAAAGGATGTCTTTTACTAATGGAGTACTCCTTAGTCAAAGAACTTGTGCCCTTTTTTCTTTAGCCCAGAAATAAGCTGTGAAAAATTACTTTGGAAATTACCAAGAGCTATTAATACTCAAGGGCAAGATGAAATTCCTTTTGCTGTGCCCATTTACTAGTTTAATAATATCTCTTACAAAAATATGTAATCCTGCAGTGACTGTCAAAAGCTGTTACCTGGTCACATGCAAGACAGGGATAAAATCAGTTAAATTTCCTAAATATGAATAACATTTCTCTAAGAATGATTCATCCATATATGAATCTCTCCATTTTTGGGATCCATAATGGTGGGGAGGGGTATTCTGTGTTATCTCATTGCTTGTATCTTTTCATGCTGAAAGCCTGCCTGGAAGATTTTGACTTCACTTTTTGAAATTAATCCGTTGGCATTTGGCAATGATATATATTTCTAATGAACAGGCATGTTTACCAGACTTCCAGATTTCCTTTTTTTGAAAGAGTAGCAATATACCTATTCATTTTTAAAGAATAATTTTAAAATATAGTTGAGAATGCTAAATAGCTATTTATAATAAATACATATTAAAATAAATTAGCAGAAAACAGGGACAAAAAAGACAATGATCAATCTTAATTAGTAATTTAATTTTTCTATACTAATTGCCTACAAAAGATGTTTTGCCTCAATAATAAGTTCGCTAACACTAAATGATTCATGGAAACAGTTT
>WEKY01047170.1:0-51714 GCA_013390045.1 Picathartes gymnocephalus
CTGGGCTGGGCTGGGCTGGTGGCTCCACGTGGGTGTGGGGGGTGGTTCCTGTCCTGCCTGTTCTGCTGTCTCAGGTTTGGATGTTCAGAGCGAGGGATTGTCAATGCTTGGATCAGCCCGGGAAGGTGGGGAATGTGTCTTTCCTCCTCAGCAGGAACACCTGGACAGGGATCAGGGGATCCCTGCTCCAGCTTGGATGAAGGAAAGTGGAGCCCAGCCTCCTGCAGAGCTGTTTGTCCCGAGGAATCCAGTCAATCCGGAGTTATTAACAAAGGGATAATTACTCACCCAGGACTTCTGCCCCTCCCTGCCCGGTTCTGTCACAGCCTGGGGGCTGGTGACTGCACTGGGTGACCTGGCACCCCTGGGACACCCTGACAGGCTGATGTGGCAAAAACTTTTTTTCTTCAGAGCTTTTCCTCAGACAGGAGAGGCTGCGTGTGATGTGGATTTCCTGGGAAATCAGTGCTGGTTGGGAAGCAGCTGGGTGGGTGAGCAGCAGGTGGGATGGTTCCACCTCATCATCCTCGGCATCCCCACATTGGAAAAAAACCAATTTTCCCAATTTTCTGGTGTTCTGCCTGAGCACAGCTCACGTGATCTCCCTCCCATTCAGCCCATCCCAGGCTGTGTCCCCTCCTGGGCTGGTCCCTGTGTCCCTCAATGTCTGTCCCCTTGATGATCCTCTTTTCCAAGCCCTTACAGTCCAAACTTCTCCTGTAAATCACTGGGCAGTTTATTCCTCCTTAGGATAGGAAGGACTCCTGCTAATGAGGCAATAGGAATTTTTATTAATGTAGTTAATAATTACAGAGAGCTCGGCAGGGATGATGTGACAGCTTCTAATAAAAACTCCCCTGCTGAGGCTGTAGGAGCCGAGCAATGGCTTTTTTGGACCTCGTTTCCATGTTTGGAATCGATGATCTTGGAGGTCTTTTCCAACCTGAGCAATTCTGTTTGTCACCTCTCAGCCCCTCGGTGCCTTCCTGGAGCCTTCATATTCTGGATTGAAAAGTCCAACTCCTCCCTGTGCTCCTTCCCCTGCAGTGCTCAGGCACAAATAACGGCTGGAAAAAGGATCAAAACCCAATTTTACAGGACCCCCCCTCCATGACTTTGTTTTATTTTGGGTGATGTTTCCTGTACAGAAGCCAGTTGGAGCAAAAGCACTTTAGAGAATGCATCTCTCCTCTCCTTCAGTGACAAGTGGGACATGGTTTGGCTCTGTTTCCAAGGCATTTTTTGGCAGCGTTGGAGTTAGGGGAGAAACAGGGAAGGGGATTCAAACATGAGCCTTCAGGAGCATTTTCCTGTTATTCTGCAGAGCTTTTAAGGGATTTTGCAGGACTGGGACTCCAAACTGCTCCACTGTGGCTGAGCAGCAGGAGGGCACAGGGGCTGCTCAACCCTCCCTGTAAGACACAGGACATTGTTGAGCGGCACAATCATCATTTCCCAGAGACGGCTCAGAACTGTGGAACACCACATGGGGGAAATTCTTCCTGCAGGTGTAGTTTAGTGCCTCTCCTCTTATGTATTTTCTGCCCTCCATTTCCCCTAAGCCCAGACTGGGTTCTGGTCAGGACCTAGAGGGTAAGTCTGAGATCAGAGGCTTTATAAATAACTTTATAAATAGTTTTCATTGGTGATTTTGGAGCTCTCTTGTTGAGGTTGGAGCCTAGGCTGGAGCAGGGGGTGTCTGTGGCTCTGCCCAGGCTCACAGCTCTCCTGTCCATCACGGCTTTTCCAGAGGCAGGTGGGAGCTTCTGATCCAAACCATTCCCAGGGCTCAGTGACAGCTTTGGAGAGGCTTGGCATTAATTGTGGTTGGTTTTTGGTGTGGAGAAATGGCAAGCGAGATCTGACTGAGAAATGTTAATGCCTGCATGTTGATGCAAGTGCTGTAGGTGTTGAAAGTGTTTCCTTCAATCCTTGTGGGTCTGGAAGCTGTGCCTGGACCACACAGCCACTGCTGTGATAATGAAATTCAGCTGTGCTGGGAGCTGAGAACATTGTGACCATTTCCTAGGCTCAGGGCTGGAAGCTCTGAGCTGGGCAGGATTGAACTGGGTTTAAGTCTCACCCTGATTCCTTCATGTGGGAGCTTTGAGCTGGAAGGCTGAAGCCTTCAGGATGGGGTGGTGGCATCCAGTCAGTCCCAGCCTGTGGTTTCTGCCTGTGTTACTTGGGGTGTCACAGCCTCTGGTCCATCTGAGCTCCTGACTCAGGGTTCTCTGTAATTTCATTTTGCTTGTGGGACAGTCTTATCTAAAAGGTGCCACTTGTCCTCTGTGAGCTCCTGCCTGGGTGTGGAGCATCTCAAGGAGTTTCTGCCTCAGGGTTCTCCAGCCCTTGACAGGAGAGTGGCCAGTGGGTGTCCCCAAGGTTGTGTCAGCACTGATGTGCTCCTGGAAGCTGACTTGGGATGTTCTGCTGGTTCAGAGTTCCAGGAGCTCCTTCAAGAGGTCCTGCCTCAGTCTCTTCACAGAACAGGGAGTTTAGGGGAATGGGGAAAGGTGATCTTTGCAATGCTGCGTTGATGGTTGGACACCATGACCTTGGAGGGCTTTTCCAACCTTAATGATTCTTTGACCTCTGTCTAAAAAATCCTGCTTAGTTTCCAGAATGTAGAGATTTGGAAGTCTGAGGAGTGAAGGAGCTGGAGGACATCAGGAGATCTCCTCACCAGAAGCCAGGGCTCTTTTGGAGGCTCAGTCTCTCCATCACAAAATGGCTCTGAGCCACTTTCTGGAGGCCACAGCCAGCTCCTCATTTTCCACACCTCCAGCAGTGATCTTTTATTCCCGGCTGGCACAAGCCTACAGGAGTCTGAGCTGGTCTTGGTGACTGGCACACACTGAAGTGACCACTCACATTGCTGGGAATGAAAAATGAGATCCCACGTTTTAAAGTCAGCACCACATTCCAGGTGTCAGGGATGGCCTCCTAGTCCATCTCCGGGGTGGAATGCTCCCCTTGCCTCTGAGATGAAGGGAAAGCAGCTGGATTTGTGCTTCCAAAGTGCCTGGATGCCATGAAGTGAATTCCTCTCACGGTGGCTTTCCACAGTGTGTCTGAAGGAGGCTGCAGGGGCTGTGCCATAGGAGGGGGATCAGAAGGAATGAGTGATGAGCCCCAGTCCATGAGCAGGGATGCTCAGGAAATGAGCATTAGCCAGGGTTGTGTAAGCAACCTTAATTCTGCCCCTGCCTCCCTGGGAGGCTGGGCTGCCACTTGCTCCATCCCCTGTGGCATTTTGGGTTGGGAAATGATGGTTTTCAGGAAATGATGGTTTTCAGTAAGTGCTGCTGCTCCCTCAGCCCATCTCTGGGGGAAGCTGAGCTACAGGGAAAGCAGAGAGCAGAAAGCTGCTCTTGTGTGGGAGAATCAGATTATAAATGTGCGCCTGGGCCTTCTTGGGGAGGGAAAAGGTGGGTGAGTGGGATTGGGGCTGGCTTTATCCCACAGGGGTAACACCACATGGGTGCTTTGGTGGAAGAACAAGACCCTAAGCCGCCTCTGGAAATACTGGATAGTGGCTTCCCCTGTGCAGGATTTTCCTAAATTCCTGCAACTTTTAAATACTTGGCCATGTGTCTCTTGTTTTCCAGCAGCATTCCCATTAAGGGAGCTGGATTTATATAATTTTTCTCCTTTAAGCCAACCAGAACTTCATCCTGCTCATTTTTGGGGTTTGTTTTATTCTGTGCCATCCAGGCAGGTTCCAAGCCTTATTCCCACACCAGATAATGCAGGTCTGTGAGCTCACACCATCCATCCTATTGGAATCTCTCGGAGCTGGAGGCTCTGTGGCTTGCAGCAGTGTGTGGAGTGTGTTGGCAGATGACTTAAATCCTCCTGCAAGGCTGTTTTTCTGGGTCGCTCCCATATGCAGCTGATAAAACCGGCTCTGTGTGACCCGTGTGTCACTGCTGTACCCACAGCCCTTCACTCAAGGTGCCTTTTCACTGTGATCCTGCCTTCTGGAAGCAGTTTTTAGAATCTATTTCGGGAGCTTTATCCTAGAACTGCTGTTCCTGTGGGTTCCTGGGAGAGCCCAGGTGACTCCAGCACACCTGAGAGCTCCGAAGCACAAAAAGATGTGGGAAGAGGTCTCATCCACCCCCGTGGAGAGCCCATGGAATTATTTAGGTTGGGAAAGCCCTCTGAGATCATTGAGACACCAACCATTCCCCCAGCACTGCCAAGGCCACCACTGACCCGTGTCCCCAAGTGCCACATCCACATGGCTTTTAAATGGTGACTTCCAGGGACAGGACAAGAGGAAACAGCCTCAGGTTGTGCCAGGGGAGGGTTAGGTTGGATATTGGGGATATTCCGTCATGGAAAGGGTGGTCAGGCACTGGCACAGCTGCCCAGGGCAGTGGTGGAGTCACCATCCCTGGAGGGGTTTAAAAGCTGTGTGGATGTGGCACCTGGGGACATGTTTTAGTGGTGGCCTTGGCAGTGCTGATAGAACAGCTGGGCCCGAATGATTCCATGATTCTGTGATGGTTTGGCAGTGAAGCTGCCTGGAGGGTCTCTCAGAGCCTGATTTTTACCTTTAAGGTTTTTAGGTGTTTATGGATGTGAGTGGACTGGCAGTGGGAGTGACGGGATAGAGCTGGAAGTGCGGGAGAAGCTGCTCATGGACACTCAGAGGACAAAAGACAGTCCCTGATGGGCAAAAGCTTGGGTTGGAGCAGAGTTGGGAACAGGTGACTCCAGGTGTTGTGACATCAACTCTCAGCAAGGAAGAAGGAAAGAGGAATCAGGGATGGGTGTAAGCAAGGAAAGGCTGCTTTGTGGTGGGAGGGGCAGGGAGAAGGGGATGTGAAGCAGAGCAGGGCTCAGCTGGGACTTGACTTGGATGTCCAGGAGGGAGAGCAGAGGGAATGTGAGGCTCTGAGCTCAGCCTGTGCCTGTGCCTGGGGCTGTCCAGTGCTGCTGCTGGTGGCCCACGGCCACCCCTGGCTCTGTTCCTGGCATGAGAGGAGCAAACCCCTGCAGCTGTCACCACGTGGCTCCCTCTGCACCTGGGGACAGTGCTCTCCACATGGGGAGTGCCACCCCACACCCAAGGTCTCCGATTTTTTGGCTCCCAGGGTTTTTTGGCTCTTCTGGCCAGGAATTTGTGAGCTTAACGCAGGCTATTGTGCTGGCAGACTTGCAGGCAGGCTCTCCATGGCAACTCTCCCTATACACAAAGCACCATATGGCTTTTTTTGGAGGGGGAGGGAATGAATCCAGCAGAAAAGTCAACCTTTGTTTGTGATGCTGTTTGTCTTTGCTCTCTGTGGAGCTGGGGAGGTGGAAACACAGAATTCTGGTTCCTGGGCATGGCTTGTGCTGGCCATGGCACCACGAGGGTGCAGGGGACCTCTGAGATGGCCTTTCCTGGATTTTTACACTGGAGTTTGCTGTGAAAATAAACCCATCCTACACAGAGACCCCATCTTTGGGCTGGGCTCTCTGCACACAGATGGAGCAACAAGGATCCTGTTCATCCCCATCACATTTGTTCCCCAAAGGGTTGGGAAGGCTCCAGAGCCCTGCTTTGGGCAGGAGCTGGGCAGGAGGCAGGTGATGGATGGCAGGAGCTGCCTGTGCTCTGCTCTGCCCATGCTTTATACCCCTGATTCCAAAGGGCAGCCTTCCCTTGCCTGCAAATCCTCCCTTTTCAAGCCTCTCTGGAAGGAATGAGGAGAATAAATATCTTTATGTGTCTGTAGAAGAGTAGGAAGTGTTTATGTGTCTATTTGGAGGGGGAGGAAAAGAAATGATGTGGAAATAAGGAGAAGGGAGCAGCCTGTGCCTTTGGGATGCTCTGTGGTCCCTGGGGCTGCTGTGGGGCCCCTCTGGAGGTGGCCTGGAGCTGACCTCTGCCTCGGTGTGCTGGCTGGCACAAGAGGTGGCCCCTGTCCCCTCTGGGTGGTGGGACACAAGTTGCCTTCCAGGAGCACTGTTTGGTTTTGGTTTTGCCCCCAGCCGTGGGCAGAGGCTCCTCTTGGTGGCACTGACTGAGGTGAGCAGGTCACTGTCCCCATCCCCTCCCTTCTGTCAGCCAGGAGGCTCAAATCCCGCAGGAGCACCAGGGATAGTTAATGGGAGAGCTGACTGTAAGCTCAGGCTCATGGGTGGAGCTGTGCAGGTGGGACAGAGGGACATTTGAGGAGAGGGACAATGCCATCTGCAGATTATAGAATCATTAAGGTTGGAAAAGACCTCCAAGGTCATCAAGTCCAAGAACCTCCAGTGCTAAAATCAAATTAAGTTTTTGGCTCCCTGGTATCTGCACACATTTAACAATCTGGGAACGGGCCCCACTGTGCTTGGACAGAGCACCCAGAGGACATCTGACCTTCCCAAACCCATACCTGGGGTAGCAGGGGATCCCAGAATGGTTTGGGGTGGAAGGGACCATAAAGTTCATCTCATTCCATGGGCAGGGACACCTTCCACTGGCCCAGGCTGCTCCAAGCTCTGTCCACCCTGGCCTTGGGCACTGCCAGGGATCCAGGGCCAGCCACAGCTTCTCTGGGCACCCTGTGCCAGGGCCTCCCCACCCTCCCAGGGAACAATTCCTTCCCAATATCCCATCTATCCCTGCCCTCTGCCAGTGGGAAGCCATTCCCTGTGTCCTGTCCCTCCATCCCTTGTCCCAAGTCCCTCTGCAGCTCTCCTGGAGCCCTTTTAGGCCCTGGAAGGGGCTCTGAGCTCTCCCTGGAGCCTTCTCTTCTCCAGGTGAACACCCCCAGTGCCTTGACCAACCCCTAATCCCTTAACCTTTTCCCAGATGCATGAAATGACCACGATGCAATTCCTTCATGAGAAATGGCCTTTCCCGATACCTGCAGAGGGGCCCAGAGCGGGAGCTCTGCCTTGGGGGAATTTCCCCTCTGGATGAGGCTGGCACTGTCCCACCTGGGCGGCCTCAACAGGACGAAAGTGTCCCTTTGGGGGGTCTGGGACGGGGCTGAAGGGCACAGAAAGCTGAGCCCAAACCTCCGCAGACCCCTGTGCATTCCCTGGGAGCGCGGGCAGGCTCTGGGAGCAGCCGGGCCCGCTGCCGCAGCCATGGCAGCTCCGGGGCGTGTGGGCTTAAGCCTGCTGTTTATTTTGGGACTGCAGCACTGCTCCCGATTTGGTGCTTCCAGCCCGGGATCTGGGATCGGCCGTGAGCTGCTGCTTGAGGGAGCCCCGGGAATTCTCCCTCCCGTTCTCGCTGGAAGAGCCGGCAGCCGGGGGTTTGCAGCCCGGGGCTGCAGCCGGGGGTTTGGGGCGGGAGGAGGAATTTCTTGTGAAGATTTCTCGCTGCAAACCTCCTGTTTTTCCGCGGGTGTTCCTGATGCGTGTGGTCGCGGGAGGAGCCGGCGCCTCGGAGCTGCAGCCTGCCTTCCCCGCCGTTCCCATGGCACTTGGCTGTCACACACACAGCCCGTGCATTCCCTGCCCACAGCGGGATTAAAGCCTTCTGGGAGAAGAGGATGCAGGGAGAGGAGATAGGGAAGAAGCCGGGAAAAGGGATGGAGGGGTAGGGGTGAATCCGGGAGCCGGCCCCGTCGGAGCAGCAAGGGGCCTTGTTGGATCCGTGGCGGGGAGAAGCCGCAGCCGTTTCCTTCCAGCCCGGGCGCGGGTGGGATGCCTGGGAGCAGAGCCCCTTCCTGAGGGCTGGAGGCACCGGGGCGTGCTCGCGGAAGGTCCTGTCCCACCCCTGTGGCGTCTGCCAAAGGCACCCTTGGCTTGCGGGTGCAGGTTTTCCTCTGGGTGATTCCAGCTGTGTGTTCTTTCCCCCCGCAGACCCTGACAGCCAGCTGTATGATATGGGATATACCCCCGAGGAGGAAGCCCCGGCCTGTCCCGATGAGTTTGATGACTTCGTCACGTTTGAGGCAAGTATGGGCTCTGTTCATTCCCGTAAATTTTGGCTGCTCGTGGAGTGGGGTTTGGGCATGGAGAGGGCAGTTTGCTGTGGCTGGGCTCAGGGATGCTTAACATGCAAAGACAAATTCAGTCTCTGGGTGACGGGCCCAGAGAACCTGCACCGAGCATTTGGTGCTGTTTGAGTTAAAATTGGTGTTGATAAAACTGAAGGAGCAGAGCACGGTGCCCTGGGTGGAAAGGGAGCCCCTTTCTGTGGTGAAACGCTGGTGACACAGGAAGGGGACCTGCTGCTCTTGGCTTTGTCTTCCTGCTGGAGTTTCTGAGCGTGGAGAACCTGAGCTTGGTTTTGAGATGTAGCAGCCAGGAGCCTGCCTGAGAGGCACAGCAGAGCAGTGGGATGTTGACATTTGCTGCTGTTGGGCCAGTAAAAGGCAGAGATGCGGACAGAAATCTACATTTTCTCTATTCTTGGACTTGAAGGCTGTTCCTCTGATATGGGTTGTTTTTGTCTAATTAAGCCTCCATGCCTTGGTTCCCTCCTGCATTCCTGACCACAGGAGCACGTTGCAGCAGTGATCCTGCTGTTCCCAGCTGGAAAGGAGAGACCTGTTGTCTGTGGCTGGGGGTTTTGGGCTGGGCTTGGAAAGCTTCACCCATTCCTGCTCTGTGTCTTCCTCTGGAGCAGGAAGTGCTGCAGGTGCCTTGGGAGCAAAGGGATGGCTGGGTCCCTGTCCCACGTGGGCACTGAATCACTTCCCTCTGCTTTTCCTTTTCCAAACTTCCCTCTTCAGGGTTGTGCCACCTGTGGCTTGGTAGCCTGGATGTTTTTGGGGTTGTCCTGTGCAGGATCAGGAGTTGGGCTCTGATCTTTGTGGGTCCCTTCCCACCCAGGATATTTGTGATTCTGTGTGATTTTTATCACACAACTTGTTGCTGGCAGTGAGACTCCCAACCTGCTTTGTATTTGCATGCAAATAAATATATATTTATATCTGTGTGTATTTTTGCTTGATATAGTCTGTAGTACATCATATTGGCCTTGTAATTTCTTGATAAAAAGTTAATGATAGACTGGATGTTGGGTAGCTGGTCATAAAATCATGGAATGGTTTGGGTTGAAGGGACCTTAAAGCTCATCCAGTGCCACCCCTTGCCGTGGGCAGGGACACCTTCCATTATCCCAGGCTGATCCAAGCCCCAATGTCCAGCCTGGCCTGGGACACTTCCAGGGACCCAGGGTCAGCCACAGCTTCTCTGGGCAGTGTTGAATATTGGTTTATTTTTCCTTTTTGAAAGGTAGTTACAAGCCCGAGGAACAGCTGGGGAGAAGTGGGACAGGAAGGCAGGCAGGGAGATGGATTTCCATGTTTTTTACGTGGTGCAGGGTCACAAATGTGCATTTTGATGCTGAACTGAGCAGAGTGGAGGCTGTGACAGGCAAAGGCTTTCACTTTTTGCTCCTCAGACCTGTGTCAAGAGACCATCTTGCCTGAGATTCTGAGCAGGGATGTTTTCCAAGGGCTAATTTAACACAGATGAGCTCCGTCAGCACTGGGAGCTATTCTGGGCAGCAATACCAACAAGGCAGGTGTGTGCCCCACTGGGATGAAATACTTCTGCTGCTGGGCCAGCCTTTCCTTGAAAAGACAAGGTGACCCAAAGGAAAAAGGTGATGAGTCCTGAAATCTCCTTTTCCAGAATATCTAAGTGGATTTTTATACTGAATTCAATGTAAAGGACAGCTCTACGTTTAACATGCTGGGGAAGAATTATCCTTGTTGTCTTGGATACATGATTTGGAATAATTTCCAGCCTGCCAGGATTTCATAGAGGTTCAGCGAATGAGAACATGCTCGAGAAATACCACTCAGCCTTGGGAGTGTAAAAATAAACTGGAGTCTTGGGGTGAGGGGGGTTTTGTTCTCTTCTGGCTGAGCCCGGAGCTCCCAACGTGCCTTTTATCCCACACGTCCTGGAGTGCTGTGCCTTGGAAAGCTGGAGCTGGCTCAGGGGGGGAGAAGCCGTGGTGCAAAGTGGGAGGAGTGTTCCTCACAGGAGCACCAGGAAAAGAGCTGGAGAGGGCTCCAACAGCCCCTTCCTCCTCAGGTGCAGCGGGACATCAGCAAGGCAGAGACCAGAGTAAACTGCCTTTCCCAGTATCTATATTCCATCTTGCTTGGATTCTCCACAAGAGATGAAGAAGGAAAAAATCACCTTTCAAAGTGAAGAAAGACATCACCTTGCCTCAGAGTAAACTTCTCACTGCACCAAGCAGCAGTTTGGGCTCTGGGATGTCCCTGTGTCAGCCCTGGGAAGATGCTGCACAGGGAACACACAGCCAAACGCACCCCAAAACACAGCTGGGACACCTCAGGCACTGGGTGAGCCCCTCTGGCTGTGCCAGGGCCGTGGGGTGAAAGGGCACTGCTGGATTTTCTCCTCCCCTGTCACATCAGAGCTGAAGGAGTTGCTGCTTATGCAGAAGTGCTGGGAGCAGTTGTGGTTACTGGAGTGGAGCACTGGCTGTGGTCCCTCTTAAACAGCCCAAATTCCCAGTGGCTGGAGTGCTCAGCTCTTCCAAGTGCTGGGCTCTGACAGGGAGCTTTTCTCCCAAATGTTTGTCCAAACAAGTGTAAACAAGTGCCTTAAGCAGTCTCCAGGAAAATGTCTCCTCTGTGTTAATAAGGTTGCTCTGCTGGGTGGCTCATGTCCCCTCCTGGTGACTGTCACCAGGAGAGCTCAGCATCCATGGAAAACCCTGAGAGCCCAGAACTGGGGACTTCCCACCCAGTATTTGCTCTGCAGAGAGAACCACCAACACCTGCTTCCTCCAGGAACATGTCCTCCCTCCCAGAGTGTGAACTCAGGAATTTGTCATGTTGGATACTGCCCCAGCTCAGCCCCTGGTGTGGCTCTGGATGTGACGAGGAGCTCCTGGGTGCTGCTGCACCATTCCAGGTGTGTCCAGCAGACAGGGCTGTCTGTCAAGGTGCTTCCAAAGAGGATTTCTGCTCCCAAGGCTCCACTGAGACAGCAGCTCCTGCAGCCACGTGGCTTCTTGTGCCTCCAGCTGGGCTTGCAGGGGACTCATCCCAAACCTTCCAGCTCTTCTGTCACATATCCAAGAGGAACCTCATCCCTGTGCCCCCTCTGGGAGCAGGGAGAGCATCACCTGGCTGGGATCACCTCCCAGTGTGTTCCTCCTGCCCAGGGTGGAAGTGTGGTGGTTGCTGGGTGAGAAACCACCAAAAACTAAGGCCAGCCTTCCTGCTGTGTCAAAGCCACGTTGAAGGGAGCTTGGAGCTTTTCCATCCGGGCACCTGAGCCCTGTTTTCCCCCAGGCTGGGCTGGCACAGCTTGGCCGCTGACTGCCTGAAAGGTGGGAGTTCTCCTCACCTCCCTTGCAGCTCCTGTGGAGCTCATGACTCAGTGCTGAGGCACAGGACTTGTTTGCAATGCTCTGGGGGACATGGAGGGGAATTTGGAGTTAGATATCTTGGGATCATGGAACCATTAAGGCTGGAAAAGACCTCCAAACTCAACCATCAGCCCAGCACCACAGGCACCGCTGTGCCTTGCCCTGTGGTGAGGGCTCTGCCCCTCTGCTCTGCTCCTGGAGCAGGTGACCCCCCTTGGGCAATGCAGAGTGGGAAGGATGACTCTCCAAAAAGGAAAACAAGCCATGAAAACGCTGGGATTAGGCTGGGATGGGCATGGAGATGTGTAACTTTAGGTAGACTGGGGGAGAGGCGAAGCCAATGCTTTGTAAAGGCTGCCTGGGGGCACCGTAAATACTCCAAAAAGGGATTTTTATCTCTGGGAAGTCGTGTTTTGGGCCAGCAAGGTCAGAGGAAGGCTCTGGCTGAGCTCTGCAGGACAGGGCAGCCCTAAATCCTGCGGATGCAGTGCCTTGTGCAGGGCTGTTGCCATCTGCTGGGCGCCTGCTGTGGCTCCTCTTGGAAGCAGCCAGGAAAACACATTCTGCACAGCCACAAGAAGGAATTTGGCCTTCCCTGGAAGCCTCCACCTGCCCAGGTGTGTCCCCTCTGGCTGTTTGTCCAGCAGGGAGTTGTACAGCGCAGGGGGAGTGGATCTGGGGAGGAAAGTGGGAGTTGGGGAGGTCCCAAGTTTGTGTATTTTGGGAGTAGGAGCTGCTCCTGGCTCTCCCAGGCTGCCTGCCCACAGGTGCAGCTGGAAGAACTCCAGCTCAGAATATTCTGTGACATTCTGTGCAACAGTGAGCAGCAGCTTTAAGACCAACACATCAACTCTGTGAAACTTCAACTCCGTTAAAGCCAGGATTTCTTTCCATGTTGAACAGTTGAATTTAACTCTTCTTTGAGGGCAAAAATCAGAGCGAGGCCGTTGAAATCCACATTGATGGGTTCCTCCAGCTGCTCAGAGTTTCTGCAGAGGGGACCAGGGACTTGCAGGGCCCCAGCTGGGTGTTGTAACACAGAAGCTGCTGTGGGGACCAGAGCTGGGCTGTGCCATTCCCAGAGGCATCGCTGTCGTTCCTCCTGTCGTTCCTTGTGTTTTGCAGGGAGCCCAGCTGGGGTGGCTGTAGGAGTCTGCTGCAGGCTCCTTGTGTCCCCTCCTGGTAGCCCTGTGGACCTTCTGAGCCCTCCTTTCCTGGAGAGGAAATTTCCAGAATTCCCAGGAAGATACTTGCCTTCCCCAAGGCAGAGCTGGGACTGCTGAGCACGGAGTGTTTGGGGGGGCTCTGCTTTGCAATCTGTGGCATTTTTGGTGAGGTTTTTTCTTCTTCTGCCTCTCCACAGCCCTGGTACCACAGGGTGCATGTCTGGCAGGGGCCAGCGAGGCTGGAAAAGATGGGGTTGGGCTTTGTAGCCTCCTCTGAGCTGTCCAAGGGGCTCGAAGCACCAGGACAGACCTGGGTTCCGCTGNCAGGAATTTGTCATGTTGGATACTGCCCCAGCTCAGCCCCTGGTGTGGCTCTGGATGTGACGAGGAGCTCCTGGGTGCTGCTGCACCATTCCAGGTGTGTCCAGCAGACAGGGCTGTCTGTCAAGGTGCTTCCAAAGAGGATTTCTGCTCCCAAGGCTCCACTGAGACAGCAGCTCCTGCAGCCACGTGGCTTCTTGTGCCTCCAGCTGGGCTTGCAGGGGACTCATCCCAAACCTTCCAGCTCTTCTGTCACATATCCAAGAGGAACCTCATCCCTGTGCCCCCTCTGGGAGCAGGGAGAGCATCACCTGGCTGGGATCACCTCCCAGTGTGTTCCTCCTGCCCAGGGTGGAAGTGTGGTGGTTGCTGGGTGAGAAACCACCAAAAACTAAGGCCAGCCTTCCTGCTGTGTCAAAGCCACGTTGAAGGGAGCTTGGAGCTTTTCCATCCGGGCACCTGAGCCCTGTTTTCCCCCAGGCTGGGCTGGCACAGCTTGGCCGCTGACTGCCTGAAAGGTGGGAGTTCTCCTCACCTCCCTTGCAGCTCCTGTGGAGCTCATGACTCAGTGCTGAGGCACAGGACTTGTTTGCAATGCTCTGGGGGACATGGAGGGGAATTTGGAGTTAGATATCTTGGGATCATGGAACCATTAAGGCTGGAAAAGACCTCCAAACTCAACCATCAGCCCAGCACCACAGGCACCGCTGTGCCTTGCCCTGTGGTGAGGGCTCTGCCCCTCTGCTCTGCTCCTGGAGCAGGTGACCCCCCTTGGGCAATGCAGAGTGGGAAGGATGACTCTCCAAAAAGGAAAACAAGCCATGAAAACGCTGGGATTAGGCTGGGATGGGCATGGAGATGTGTAACTTTAGGTAGACTGGGGGAGAGGCGAAGCCAATGCTTTGTAAAGGCTGCCTGGGGGCACCGTAAATACTCCAAAAAGGGATTTTTATCTCTGGGAAGTCGTGTTTTGGGCCAGCAAGGTCAGAGGAAGGCTCTGGCTGAGCTCTGCAGGACAGGGCAGCCCTAAATCCTGCGGATGCAGTGCCTTGTGCAGGGCTGTTGCCATCTGCTGGGCGCCTGCTGTGGCTCCTCTTGGAAGCAGCCAGGAAAACACATTCTGCACAGCCACAAGAAGGAATTTGGCCTTCCCTGGAAGCCTCCACCTGCCCAGGTGTGTCCCCTCTGGCTGTTTGTCCAGCAGGGAGTTGTACAGCGCAGGGGGAGTGGATCTGGGGAGGAAAGTGGGAGTTGGGGAGGTCCCAAGTTTGTGTATTTTGGGAGTAGGAGCTGCTCCTGGCTCTCCCAGGCTGCCTGCCCACAGGTGCAGCTGGAAGAACTCCAGCTCAGAATATTCTGTGACATTCTGTGCAACAGTGAGCAGCAGCTTTAAGACCAACACATCAACTCTGTGAAACTTCAACTCCGTTAAAGCCAGGATTTCTTTCCATGTTGAACAGTTGAATTTAACTCTTCTTTGAGGGCAAAAATCAGAGCGAGGCCGTTGAAATCCACATTGATGGGTTCCTCCAGCTGCTCAGAGTTTCTGCAGAGGGGACCAGGGACTTGCAGGGCCCCAGCTGGGTGTTGTAACACAGAAGCTGCTGTGGGGACCAGAGCTGGGCTGTGCCATTCCCAGAGGCATCGCTGTCGTTCCTCCTGTCGTTCCTTGTGTTTTGCAGGGAGCCCAGCTGGGGTGGCTGTAGGAGTCTGCTGCAGGCTCCTTGTGTCCCCTCCTGGTAGCCCTGTGGACCTTCTGAGCCCTCCTTTCCTGGAGAGGAAATTTCCAGAATTCCCAGGAAGATACTTGCCTTCCCCAAGGCAGAGCTGGGACTGCTGAGCACGGAGTGTTTGGGGGGGCTCTGCTTTGCAATCTGTGGCATTTTTGGTGAGGTTTTTTCTTCTTCTGCCTCTCCACAGCCCTGGTACCACAGGGTGCATGTCTGGCAGGGGCCAGCGAGGCTGGAAAAGATGGGGTTGGGCTTTGTAGCCTCCTCTGAGCTGTCCAAGGGGCTCGAAGCACCAGGACAGACCTGGGTTCCGCTGTTACCTAGCTGTCCTAAACCAAGTGGGAGGGTCTGGTGGTGGGGATGGGGACATGGAGGTGAGAGCTCAGATTTTCTGTACCAGTGCCATTACCACCTTCTGGAATGGCCTCAGTAAGCCTCTGGTCACAGGGCTGACCCAAAAGCACCATGAATTAAATGGTCACAAACCCCTTTCCAGGGACTGGCTGCTGGAATTGGTAATAATTTTGTCCTGAACAGTTGGTGGACTCAAAATCTTGCAGGTGGCTGGAACTGCAGGGCTGTGGAATGTGACGGATGCAGTTCAGTGTCTGTTCACCTGTCCTTGGGGAAGCAGGTGGAGCCCTGAGCAATGTCCCCACTGTCCCCAAAGCCTTTCTGCTCCCCTGCACCGAGAGATGGAGGGCTACGAGCCCTCTGTGACAGCAAGTGACCAGTCTGTATTAGCCTTGTATTCACGGAATCCTGGAATGGTTTGTGTTGGAAGGAATCTTAAAGCTCATCCAGTGCGACCCCTGCCATGGGCAGGGACACCTTCCAATGTCCAGCCTGGCCTTGGGCACTGCCAGGGATCCAGGCGCAGCCACAGCTTCTCTGGGCACCCTGTGCCAGAGCCTCACCTCCCTCACAGGGAACAATCCCCTCCCAATATCCCATCTATCCCTGCCCTCTGGCAGTGGAAAGCCATTCCCTGTGTCCTGGCACTGCAAAGTCCCTCTCCAGCTCTCCTGGAGCCCCTTTAGGCCCTGGAAGGGGCTCTGAGCTCTCCCTGGACCCTTCTCTTCTCCAGGTGAACACCCCCAGCTCTCCCAGCCTGGCTCCAGAGCAGAGGAGCTGCAGCTCTCTCAAATCAGGCCATGGTGATAATTTGATATCTTAAAGCCTGGGAATACCAAGGAAATTAATTTATTGTGCAGCGGGAAGGATGGAAGTGTAAATCAGACAGGGGCGTCCCTGAAGGCAGGACCCGAGTGCAGGGCTACGGTGAGAAATTTCTCTGTTGGGCAGAAAAGATCCGAGTTGAAGTGTTTGCCCTGTAGGAAATAGGCTGGAAGGAGTTTGGAAAACAAAGTCCTTGGAGCCTTATCTTGAACCACAAACAGATTGTGTGGGACTGGGAACGTGGGAACTGGGGTGTGAGACACTGGGAAGGGCTGGGAGGCGAGGGGGGGCAGCACTGGAAGCAAAGGTGTCTCAGTAAGGGTTTGAGAAGTAAAACAGGCAGGGATTGGGGTTTGCTAATTAGTTTTAGTGTGTGATTTTGGGCTCTCATGGAGGTTCCAGACCTTCTCTGAGGTTCTGAGGCACGAGCAGAGGAGGCAAAGGGCTGTGACCTGCTCTGTGGAGGAGCAGATCCAGGCAGAGCTGGGGTTAAAGCATAACTCCTTCCTGCCGTGCTCCGAGCAGGAATCTGGGCTGGCCTGGACCTGGCTCAGGAGGTCAACTGCTTATCAAGGTCCAGGACACTTCCAGTCAGTGTTGCTGAGCAGTGACTTCTGCTCAGAGCTCTGCAGGAAGGATGTGGCCCAGAGGACAGCAGGGATAACCCGGAGAAAAGGGGAAAACGTGCTTTGGGAAGGTAATGGAAGGAAATCACTGTGTTTATGCTGGGTAGGCAGGGCTGAGGGAGCTTGAAATATGTGAGGTTTCTGTGGAGAGGAAACAGAAAACCAGACAAAACCCTCGAAATTTGTAGGTGTGAGCCCTCCCTATGCCGAGGGCTGCCATGGGGAAGGGAAAATCCCATGGATCAGTTCTTCCAGAGTGCTGGCTCTGCTGGGCTCCTGTTTGCAGGGAGCAGCTGCTGGGCTGAGAGCTCGGCCAGGGTGGCATTGGGGTGTTGGTAAACTCGGCTGGCACCCGTGACCAGTCCTTCTTTGGGGTCAATATTGCCACTGCCTCTCACATCACCTCTGAGTCACCAGAAGTGCTCCTGACCTGCCCCTGGTGAGCAATCCAAGCTTTATTCATCCCTCTCTTTGCGGCTATAAGGAAGGAATTTGTCATTTAGCGCTTAATTATTCACCAGAAACACCGGCAAGGCCGAGATAACCCCTCGACAGGTCGACGTCGCATTCAACTTTTTTATTTGGGGATGGATCCCTGGGAAGAGTGAGCAGCACCTGGAGCGGGGCTGGATCCGGGAGCGGGGCTTCCAAGACGTGCTTTTATTTTGGAGTTGAGGGGAGCGGGAGGAGGCTGCGGTCACACGGCAGGGAAGTGCCGGAGCTCCCGCTCCTTATCGGCAGCTCGGGAACAAAAGGCGCTCTGTTGGGACTCCGGCTCTCTCCCTAAGCCTCCCGGCTCTCCTGGCCTTTGCTTCCCTCCTGCCTCGTAGGAGCAGCTCCCGGAGCTGGATCTGGCTCTGGACAGGAGGCGATGTCTCCACAGGTGGGTTTTTTGGGAGCTGACACGAAATGAGGAGGGATTGGGTTTCCTGAGGGGCCGTGCTCAGCCCCGGAGGTGCTGGGAAGGGGCAGGTTGGGAATCCACCTGACTTCTGACATGGGCAGATCCACCTGATTTTTTACACGGGGATGGTTTAGATTGAAAGAGGAGAGGTTTAGATGGGATACTGGGGAGGAATTTGTTCCCTGTGAGTGGGAGAGGCTGTGGCTGCCCCTGGAAGTGTCCGAGGCCAGGTTGGACTTGGAGCAACCTGGGATTGTGGAAGGGCAGGGGGGTTGGAACTGAGTAGAACTTTAATGCCCCATCCAACCCAAACCATTCCAGGATTCTGTGATTCCATGGTGCCACTTCACACTTCTCTCTGCCTGGGTCTCCTTGTGGGAGTTGGACCAGCAGGGACAGTGCCTGCTGCTGATTTTTGGGGGACAGTATGCCATATGTGGTGTTCTGTGGGTTGGTTCTGGGATTGGTTTTTTGGGCTGGGTGAGTGTTTTCAGTTTGCCCTGACAGGTTCAGCATATTTCTCTTGCCCAGCCTCGAGGGGGGTGATGGAGTGTAACAAGCCCATCTCCAGGGGCTGAGCTGTGAAAGTTGCCTTCACCCAGGGCTCAGCACAGGCTCCCTGGCTTCCCTGAAAAGCTGGCATTGCCCGGATATGAGGGAAGAGGGCAATATTGGCACCCAGAGGTGGCAGTCCCCAAAATGGCATTCTGGAGGCTGAGCTGCCCTGGGGTGTTGCAGGGCTTTGGGGTCGGCTGCATTAATGTGGGACTGTAAACACAAGTGTGTCCCTTCTCCCTGGCTCCCAGCCTGGCACTGTCACCACTGTCTGGGCCACAGGGTGTCCTTGGAAGGGGATTTTTGTTGCTGATCCGTCTCCTCTCCATCCTGTGTGCAGTCAGGGCTGGATTCTTCGGGAACAGGCTCACACTGCTGGGAAAACAGAGTTGTTTTTCCTTTTCCTTGTCACTCACCTCCCCTCCCAACCTTCTGAGTGTTTGTTGCCAAGGACAGCAGAGGTTTGGGATGCCAGGACAGCTGCAGGGACAGCCCTGCCTGCAGGGAACCTCCCTGGGAGCCAGACTTTGCCCTCCTTTCCAAGGCAACGCCTTGGCAGAGCTTGTGCTGAAGCTTCTGTCCATGGCAGATCAAAGCTGAGCCTGTCCCTGCCTGGGCCTTGCAGGTGATTCCCAGGAGTCCCTCTCCTCATACTGCAGCAGCTGCTTTTAAATCCATGTGGTTTTATAGCCCTTTACAACGTCTAATCAAATCATCTTTACTCCCATATATGGATCAGCTGCTGCTGGAGAAGGTTCCTAAAGGCACCTCAGCACCTCACCTGTCTCATCAGGCACGTTACATCATCCCAGTGCTGATTTCACCATTTATTTTGTTTTAGAAGCAGGAGTGCTCACCTGGGCTCTCAAATCCCTGGAGTTTCCCTGAGCATGCAGAGATGCTTCCAGGTGGCCCATGTCCTGTCAGCCAGGTGTGGCTCTGGGGAAATACCTGCTGGAGGAGCTGGATTTGGGATTGGGAACCTCAGCCAAACACTGATCCTGTTCCAGCTCAAAACTGTGTGTGCCTGAGTCCCAGTTTTAATGTCTGAAGTTTGTCTGAAGCACCTCAGGGTGTGTTTTATTTGATAAAAATTTAAAATGCACTGATCTTAGTGACACCAACCCTGTTCTGAACATGGCAGGGATGTTCCTGGCAAGTCCCCTGGGGTGGTTATATCCCAGCCTGGCCGTCCTGAGCCCGTGGATGTTTTTAAGTGTGTTTGGCTTTTTTTAAGCTGCAGAAAATGTTTACTTTCTGCTCACAGGAGGGCAAAGCTGGCTGAAGGAGAGCTGTGGCAGGGGGATTTGAAGGGTCAATGCACAAACCAGCTGCTCATGAGGCCATAAATGAGAACTTTTTGTACCCACACACTTGCCCAGGGACAGAGATTTGGCTCTGTCAGGCATTTGGCAATACCTGAACCCCCTTGGTTTGCCTGTCACCTCCTGGCATCTCTTCTTGAGGTTCAGTTACTGATTCTGTGATGAAATGTGCGGCAAAGTTCTCCACGCTCATGCTCAGGAGAAGGACTTTGTTTTCAGTTCGAGCTGCTTCTTAACTCATTGTCCACACAGGTTTAATTTTAATAGGCCTCTCTTGCTTTTGAAACCTCCTTACAAAGGAAAAATACAATTTTTAAATAATAAATTGATGCATATCCCTGGTGTGGCTGAAGGACAGTGATTGATGTGCTGTACTGGTGGGTTCTCCTACTCCAAAAGGGTTGCTCCCAAATCCAGCATCTCCATGCATGTATTTCCCATCCCAATAAGGTGTTTTGGAACAATTTGATAGAGAAATCACAGAATCATGGAATGGTTTGGATTGGAAGGGACCTTAAAGGTCCTCTTGTTCCAACATCTGACTAAAGGCACTGTTCAGCCTCTGGTTTGCTTCATGTTGAGAGGGTCAGCAGTAACCACAGCCGGATTTTTAATCAAATTACTTGTGGTTTGGAGTGTTTGGAGGTTTTTTGGCTTCTTTCAATAGTTGTCTTTACTTTGGGCTCATTATAATACTTCAATTTGCTCATTATAATCCTTCAACATAAATTAAAGCTTTTCCAGTGAGAAGGGGGGGTGCTATTTAAAAAACAGCCTTTATTTTGTAGTGTGAAAGCAAAATTCTTTCCAGTTTGGCATGAAATCTTTTACAAACAGGCAAAAGGGAGGGGGAAAGTGCAGTTGTGGGTGGCTGCTGTCACCTCCTGGGCTCTCTCTGTCCATGACCAAGCCAAGGCAGGTCAAGCCTCTGCTTCCCCTCGTCCCTCCTGCTGGAGCATTAATGGTGTTTCTAGAAAGTGCAGCATAAATCCAGTAAAGCCCTTAAGCAAGTCCCAGCTTTAAGTGTGTAAGTGGTTTTGGTGGATTTATGCTTTTTTTTTAAGTGGGTGGGGCTTTAGAGGCTTTTGTTTCTCTCTGCAAGGCCTGGCTCAGGCTCTGCCCTGGTGGAGTTCACTGGAACAGCCCCTGACTTCAGAGCCCAGCTCTGTGCAGGTTTAGGTTGTGTTTAACTTCAGGGTGGTGTCCTAGAGGTGCTGGTGTCCACTAGCCAGGTGGGAGCTGAGGCAGACTTCCAAGAGGAGCTCCTGGCTGTCTCCATCCCCCTGAGTGTGGTGGGCACAGGGGCTGGACTGGGTCATTTGGCTGCTCCCAGTGTCCGTGTGGAATGGGAATTGCTGTTAAGCAGCTCTCTCTCCATCCCTTCCAGGTTTTCTGTCCCTTTTTACACCTGGAAGTGTCCAAGGCCAGGTTGAATGGAGTTTGGAGCAATCTGGGATAATGGGTGGGGTCCCTGCCCATGTCAGGGGTGGAATGAGATGGGCTTTAAAGTCCCTTCCAACCCAAACCACTCCATGGTTTTATGAATACAGTGCTTTGAGAAACCTCATTTTCTCCAAAATCCGTGGAAAAAAGCCCTGAGAGCTGCTCTGTGTGCCCTGGCAGAGGAAAAGGGGTTTGCTTCAGTCATGCCTTTGTTCAAACTGCTGCTGTTTTGCTCTGCTGCTGTGCTGGAGGGGCAGCTGAGCACGTGGGATCCCCTCAGGTGAAGTTCAGGTGGAGCAGATGGCTTTCCACGATCAGCTCTTCACCTCCCACCCCTCTACCCGACCCCTCTGGTGACAGGGGATCCGCTGGAGCTCAGCACTGGCAGATCCCAAAATTCCTTGATTTGCTCTGAGGCATGCTGGGGACATCCCCAGATCTTAGGAAGGGGGCTGGCACTGGAGGGGGTAACAAGAGCTTTGGCTTTCAGGGGAGTTCTGCTGCTGCTCCCGTGCTTCTCCAGACATCAGGATCAGAAATGATCATTGCTGCCCGTGTGTAGGAGCAAACAGGCAGGACTGAAGCTGAACACCTGCCTGGGGTGCAGAATTGGGAGGAAAATGCACTTCTCCATGCTCATATAATGGTCTCTTAAAACCCAAATCCTGCTGCTTTCCCAGAGCCTGCTCAGTGCTGGATTTGAGATGCTGCTCCTGCTGGAGTGTGGAGATTTGAGTCCCTGCAAATGAGAAGCTGTAACGAAGATTTCAAAACAGTTTATTTGCTGTTGAGGGATGGAAAGTTTTACCAGACAGGGTGAAAAAAAAAGGTGCTGTAAGGGTTAACTGGGAGTTTTGAATGGTGGTTTTTGCAGGGAATTCAGATTAATAATGTGTCCTCTTGGAATGGGGTGGGAGAAGGCCGGGGTGATGGGAACTGCTGAGTCAGCGGTGGGTAATCCCTCCTGCCCTGGCCAAATCCATCCTGGCTCACAACAAAACCTCCCTCCAACTCTTATTTAGTCCCTGTTTTTGTCATCTGCTTCCCAAACCCTGCAGAGGCTGAGGTGCACCCCGTGGTGCCCACAGAGCAGCACCTGGACCTGCGGTGATTCCAGAGGTTGGATTTCTGTGCTTGGAAACGCAACGCGGCCAAAATCCACTGCCTCGTCCATGTTTTGTCCTGCTCTGCCGTGAATCCACGCAGCCGTGGGATCTTATTGTTTTACTTCCTGTGTTCTTTTTAAGCAGGCAAATGAGGTGACTGACAGTGCCTACATGGGCTCGGAGAGCACCTACAGCGAGTGTGAGACCTTCACGGATGAGGACACCAGCACGCTGGTCCAGCACGAGATGCACGACGAGGTGGAGACCGACAGCGCCATCGACTCCACCGTGCACTCGGAATTCACGGATCCCATCGAGGAGCCGGAGCATGGGTGAGTGGGATCAGCCAGGAGCAAACCCCCCCGTGCAGGGCAGGGAGTGAGGGCTGAGGGAGACACAGCCTGAGGGGCTTCACGCTGAGTGGGCCGAGCCTGTCTTGCTGCAACTTGGTTTGTTCTTTGTGTTTGTAACGACGTGCAAGACCAAAATAGCTCTTCTGGAGGAATAAGGAGAATAATTAGGCTGGTTTGTGTAGGCTGGTTTGGAGCCCGGCCTGGCAATCTCTTTGAGTTAATCGTTGCTTGCCTTGGGAGATCTTCTGTACCCTCATTAGCATCTTTACCCTCTAAAATAACTTCTCAGGTGATCCAAACACCTGAAAGACTTGCAGTTTTTAATCTATCACTTAAGCCAGAAACACAACATATAATTTTCCAGTCAGGAGGGGAACTCATTCTATTTTTGTTTTCCCTAAAAACATGCATGTGCCCTTTGATGTGCAACCGCCTCCTGTAATAACTGGTTTGAAACCTCTGCCTGGAGCACAGAAATGTTAGCCAAGATCTCCTTCCCCGGGTCTGAACCGCTGCTGGCAAAACTGCTCCTGGGCCCACCCCATTTTTGGAGGAAAAGTGGGGTTTGGGGTGAAACTGGGATGCTGCCAGGCAGGAGGGCAGGGAAGAACTCCTTTAGGATCAGAATCACAGAATGGTTTGGGTTGGAAGGGCCCTTAAAGGGCATCTTGTTCCAATCCCTGCCGTGGGCAGGGACACCTTCCACTGGACCAGGTTTCTCCAAGCCCCATCCTGGACAAATCTGTGCCAGTGCCAGGTTAGTGCCCCAAGAACACCAATCTGCACCAAAACCTCTGGAATCATCTCTGCTTAAGGTCTGTAACACACAGGAGGAGTTTTGTCCCAAAACACGAGGGCCAGGGCTGGTGCTCCAGGGAGCGCTCACAGCTCCCACTGTTTTTTGGAAGCAGCCCAAATCCCATCCCTCCCACCCCAAAAATCCCATCTGGGGACAGCAGAGAGGCAGCGAGCAGCGCTGGGCCCCGGGGCTGAAAGGGTGCTGTGGATTAGAGCAGAAATGGGATTATCCAGCTCGGCTCTTCTCGCCCCAGCACGCCTGGCTCGGTGACAGTTAAATTGGGAGATAATCAGCTGTGAGCGCGCTGTCACCAGCGCAGGGTCCCTGCAGGGGTCATGGCAGCCTGCGTGCGCTCCCGGCCCCTGGGGAGAACCGCCGCCTTCGGACTCGCCTGCCTGTAGGTACAGAACGGGGTTTGTGGCACTGGGTTGTTCTTGCTGCTTCCAAGGATGGGGGCAGCAGGGCATGGAGCTGTTGGAGAGTCCAGAGGAGGCCATGGCGCTGCTCCAAGGGCTGGAGCCCCTCTGCTCTGGAGCCAGGCTGAGAGAGCTGGGGGGGCTCACCTGGAGAAGAGAAGGATCCAGGGAGACCTCAGAGCCCCTTCCAGGGCCTAAAGGGGCTCCAGGAGAGCTGCAGAGGGACTTTGCAGTGCCAGGACACGGGGAATGGCTTTCCACTGCCAGAGGGGAGGGCTGGATGGGATATTGGGCAGGAATTGTTCCCTGGGAGGGTGGGGAGGCCCTGGCACAGGGTGCCCAGAGAAGCTGTGGCTGCCCCTGGATCCCTGGCAGTGCCCAAGGCCAGGTTGGACAAGGCTTGGAGCAGCCTGGGATAGTGGAAGGTGTCCCTGCTCATGGCAGGGGGATGAGCTTTAAGGTTCTTCCAACCCAAACCATTCTGGGATTCCCTGGTACCCCAGATGTGGGCTGGGAAAGGTCAGATGTCCTTTGGGTTTTCTGTCCAAGCATAGTGGGGCCGAGACTGTGAAATGTGTGCAGATACCAGGGAGCCAAACGCTTAATTTGATTTATAGATCTGAAAGGTTTCAAATGGGCAGTCCTGGGACTGCCAGCTGGTTTTGGTACCATCAGACCCCACACAGGAGGACCCCTCTGGTGCTCAGGGACAACCAGTGAGTGCAGTCCCCCCAGAGCAGCTGCTAGGCTGAATCAGAGCTTCAGCATCACTTCTCAGGAGCTCTCAGACATCAGCATACCTGAAGTGGTTTGAGCTGAAAGGTTGTTTAGGCTATGTGTAGTAAAGATTAGTTGGAATCTAGATCCTGAAGCTGAGCCCCAAGAGGGGAATAGGAAATAAAATTTACTGCCCGAAGCATCCAGGCTGAGGGTTTGCAGGTGCCTGATCAGATCTGCTGTACAGTGCTTATCAAACCACAGCCCCAAATTTAGAGTTCTGGGCTTGGGTTTTGCTTCTGAATTAACAATTCCACCCCCTGGCTTCTATTCCTGGAGAGATTTCCGCTGCTTTTGGTGAGGGTCTGACTCACCACAGGGATGGATGAGTTCTGGTGGATCCCTCTGTGGAATGTTGGTGCTTCTCAAGGGCACGAGGAGGATGTGCAGATGCCCACAAGCTGGGCTGGATTTATTTGTGGTTAAATAGAGATCTGGAAGGTTGACATGTTTTTATTAGCAGGATAAGGGCAAATCCTTCAGATGGAGCAGGTTTTTGTCATAAATGGCTTATCTGTAATCTTTTTTTCTTTCTGGTTTAGTCCAGCAATCTGCTCATTCCCCATTTCCCTCTCCTAGCAAGTGCATGGAGATGAGGGCATAGCCAATACCAGTTTCTGTGATAATGAAATATTATCATGATTTGTAGCATAGAATTTTGGAGAGGAGAGCATTGTTAAACCCCTCAAAACACAAACCCGTGGCTCACAGCCCCGTGGCTGCTTTCACAGCCTGGTTGTTGCAAATCCCCCCCTGCCTTTTCTCCAGCTTAATTTGAAAACTTACATAGGACAGGAAAGGTGGATTGACCTGGAGGGGAGGCCCTGGCACAGGTTGCCCAGAGAAGCTGTGGCTGTCCCTGGAGCCCTGGGAGTGCCCAAGGCCAGGTTGGACAGGGCTTGGAGCAGCCTGGGATGGTGGAAGGTGTCCCTGCCCATGGCAGGGGGTGGAGTGAGATGGACTTCAAGGTCCTTCCAGCCCAATCCATCCCAGGATTCTGTTGCTCCATGCAATGGAAAGACACTTTCAGGGATAATGTCTCTGTGCTGAGCTGTGTCCCCTGAGGAGCAAGGGACATCCCAGAAGCTGTGCTGGATGTTTTTAGGGTTTGCACTGAGGCTTAAGAGGCTCCAGCCTTCTGGATCCGGTGTTAAAAACACACGGACCAGCATTCCCCACTCCCAGATTGTCACACAGAGCATTTTCCCAGCAGGAGCAGGGAAGGGGCTCCTTTGTCTTGCTGGGGGTCTGTCCCAGCTGCCTGAACCCACCTTTCCCCTACACCAATCCTGCTGGGGTTATGGGGTTAAAGCCCAGGCCCTTGAGAGGATTAGGCAGCAACAAGGAAGTGTGAGCCTGGCACGGGCTGCCATGGAGCTGATGACATTTAGGATGTGTCTGGCACATGCCCAGCTCTTTCTCTGCCATGCCCATTACAGAAATTGGTATTTTAGTGGAGCAAGGGCTTGTCACCAACCCCAGGCACTGTCCTGCACGTCTGAGCGCCCCCAAATCCTGTGTTGCAGCTGGTTTATTGGGGGAAAAAATCACCATAAACTTCCCGGTGGTGCCTGGGCTGTTTCTGTCCTGTCCTGCTCTGCCAAAATGGGACACATCCCTTGGTGGGGTGGGTTGACCCTGGTTGGACACCAGGAATCCTCCAAAGATGGACAGGAAAAGAAAATACAGCAAAGGGTTTATGAGTTGAGATAAGGACAGGGAGAAATCACTCATCAAATACCATCACGGGCAAAACAGACTCGAATTGGGGATATTAATTGATTGTATTACTAACAAAATCACAGCAGGATAATGGGAAGTCAAATCACACCTTAAAAACACCTTCATCCCCCCCATCATCCCTCCTTCCCACTTCTCCCTCCTTCCCCCCAGTGGCACAGGGAGATGGGAGTGGGGGTTATGGTCAGTTCACCCCACATGGTTCCAGGCACTGCTCAGGGAGAGGAGTCAGAGCCCTTCCCCTGCCCCAGGGTGGGGTCTCTTCCACAGGAGACAGCTCTCCATGAACCTGAGTCCAACCGGAGTCCATCCCGTGGGCTCCAGGAGCTGCTGCACTGTGGGTCACTCTTCCACAGGGTCAGTCCTTCAGACCCAGCCTGGGTCCCCACAGGTCACAAGTCTGGCCAGGAAGTCTGCTCCAGCATGGGCTCCTCTCTCCATGGATCCACAGATCCCTGCCAGGACCCTGCTCCAGCATGGGCTCCTCTCTCCATGGATCCACAGATCCCTGCCAGGACCCTGCTCCAGCATGGGCTCCTCTCTCCATGGATCCACAGGTCCCTGTCAGGACCCTGCTCCAGCATGGGCTCCTCTCTCCATGGATCTGCAGATCCCTGCCAGGACCCTGGCCCAGCACAGCTTCCCACGGGCTCACCGCCCCTCTCAGGCATTCCCTGCTCCAGGCCTGGGCTGCAGGGACACAGCTGCCTCCCCATGGGCTTCCTCACAGAATCTCAGGGCCATCCCAGGAGTCTCAGGGCAGTCTCAGCCCTGGTGCCCAGAGCAGCTCCTGCCCCTCTCCTGCCCTGCCCTGCAGAGCTGTTCCTCCCCCATGTTCTCACCCCACTCCTCCCTGCACTCAATTCCAGCTGCCCCATCGCTTTTTTTGTGTTTTCCCTCTCAAATCTGTTATCCCAGAGGTGCCACCACCATTCCTGGTGGGCCCAGCCTCAGCCAGCAGCAGGTCCATCTTGGAGCCACCAGGGATGGGCTCTGCTGGACATGGGGGAAGCTCCAGCAGCTCCTCACAGAATCCACCACTGCCCTACCAAACCCTGTCCACACAAACGCAGTACTCTTGGGAAGGGGATGTCCTGGATGCCATGGGAAGGCTGTGGCACCCTCCCCTCTAACATCTCCCTGTCTGTTCCCACAGATCCCATCCCCACGAGCTGGCCCTGGGCTCGGAGCTCAGCCACTCCATCGTCACCGTCATCAGCGGGGAGGAGCATTTCGAGGATTACGGGGAAGGGAACGAGGCTGATCTGTTCCCGGACCCTTTGTGTAATGGGGAAAGCAGCTTTGGCAGCTCCTCCTTCCTCTCTCCCAGGTAATGCCCGGCCCTGGTGCTGCTCCTGGTGCCTTCGCTCTGCTCTGTGGGACTGGGGTTTCCTTGGGATTTGCCAGACAAACTTCGGATACAACGGGATAATGGGCTTGGAAGTGGAAGGGGAATTCCCTCCCTCGGTGTTTCCTCCCCCTGGTCAGTGCCCGTCCTGCTGATGCCCAGCAGGAGGTGGAAGAGCTGTCTGCATTTCCAGCATCACATTCCCACTCCTGATAGGGATGTGGCTCCTCACAGAACCTTCCAGGAGAGAACACCACCTGCAGCTTTACCCCTGATCCTCTTATATTTTTTTCTCTTTCATTATTTTGGGCTTTGATGCAATGTTTGGTTGGATTTGCAGGAGCTGCAGCAGCATTCCTTCTCTAAGGATATGTAGAGCAGGAAGCAACCTGTAGCATTTCTTCTTTGCTTTAGGGTCTGAAACCAGGAAAAAGTCCATTTTCCAGCCCAAGCAGGGTGGGCTGAGGAGCTGGTATGGTGGTACAAACCCCATCAATGCTTAGTCCCTAAGAAAAATAAGTAAAAGCTGAAATATCATCCAGTGCTGCAGGCCACAAAGTGTCTGGGATGACAGGTGACACCAGGAATGTGTTCCATTGGAAGCACATCTCTGCACAGGGCAGGAGTGATCCCTGCCAGCCACACACCCATGCTAAAGACAAAAATGTACGTTTTTTCCTTTGGAATGACACATTTATGCCTTTCTGCAGCCCTGTAAACTTCTCAAAACTTCTTTTTTTTTCCCGTCTTCTTGTTTTCTTCCAGCTTCCCAAACCCCTTCCCGGAGTTTGGACAATTCTGGTTGCCCAGGGCTGGCAAGGAAGAGCAGGTCAGGGCTCATTTCTTTTTGGCTGGTGCAGCAGCAATGTTGGGGGTGTTAACTGCAAGTAGCAGAGTTGCTGTAAAGAGTTCCCAACCTTTTCCTTTAGGAAACCAGTGCTCCAGCACTGGGATACCCTGCAGTGGGAAGGGCACAGTCTCTGATCTGTGCTTGCTGCATGCAGGAATGTAGGGCTGCCTGTGCTGGTGCTGGGGCAGAGGAAGAACTCTCTGGTTAAAACCCAGCCTTGGTGTTGATTTCCCCTTGAGGATGAGCTGCCAGTCTCATCCAGAAGGTCCCTGGCAAGAAAATACCCAACTAAAGGATCTTTGCAATCACTTAAACTTTTTTCTTTAACATCAGGCCAGAGCTCCCAGTTTGCCCACGCTGCCAGTGTTCCAACCTTGCTGTGCCAGAGCACCTTCTCTCCTCTGCTCTGTCTCTGGATCTGATCCACCCCTTATCCCACCTTCCCTGGGCTGGGAGGGGCTCTCTGGGCCCGTGGCCACGCAGTCTGTGGTGGTTTGTACTGCAGACTCCCTACTGGGGCTTGCTGGAGATAAACCCTGCAGAACCTCTGGAGTCAGGAATGTGGGGCTGTTGGAGCCGCAGGATTTCCTCGTGCCTCTCAGGTCTAACCTCCCCTTGGATTGTTGCTGTGTGTGTGAAGTCCTTCCCTAAACATTCCCTGAGTCTGTGCAGCTCTTCTTGACTTTGGATAGGGAGGGACAGGACACAGGGAATGGCTCCCCACTGCCAGGGAACAGGGATAGATGGGATATTGGGAAGGAATTGTTCCCTGCGAGGGTGGGGAGGCCCTGGCACAGGGTGCCCAGAGAAGCTGTGGCTGCCCCTGGATCCCTGGCAGTGCCCAAGGCCAGGTTGGACAAGGCTTGGAGCAGCCTGGGATAGCAGGGTGGGATGGGATGAGCTCCAATGTCCCTTCCCACCCAAACCATTTCATGCCTGAGCAGCCCCAGGGTGTTCAAACACACCTGAAGGAACCACAGGCTGCCCCTGGTTCAGGCTGAATGGGTTTTTTGGCTGTATTTTGAATATAAAGAGCAGCATCTCTTGTAAAGGGCCACACCATCACAGACCCTTTCCGCGCTACAGGAATCTCTAAATGGGAATAATGTCCAGGAATTCTCCTGCCACAACTCCAGAAGACAAACACAAACCCCAGGAGCCTTCAGGGAATGCTGTGGGGTGCAGTGCTTCCTTGTCCAGTCCTTGTATGATTGATTGTGATCCCTCCTCTTGGGTCTTCCCTTGCTTATCCATCCAGTAGGAAAAGCCTCTTTGCAGCTCTCAGTGGGAAATAAAGGGAAAAGCTCCTTGTGCCCATCCCAGCCACCAGGAAGCACCGAGGACCTGTGGAAGACAAACGTGGCTCCAGGAGATGGAGGGAGGCACAGGAAGGCTCTGTATTGTAGAACCACAGAATCTGCTGAGCTGGAAGGGACCCATCAGGATCCTGGAGTGGGTGGGGACGCCCCAGGGCTGAGCTCTCACCCACTGCATGGGCAGGGAGCCAGGGCAGCCGCAGGCCAGGAGGATCTGCACACACCCCAGGAGCTGCCAGGCTGGCCTGGGGCTTCTCCTTCACACTTCTCTTCTCATTTTGATTAATGCTGGTTAAATTTGGGTTCCCACCTGGCCCAGGCTGCACCACCTGGGAAGGGAATGCACCCAAGAGCACCCAGGAAAGGGACATCCCTTCCTCCAGGTGCCACACAGCTGCTGTCACCTCTTCCCTGCACAAACCCTGAGCCACCGACCTGCCTGCTGCTGGGAAAGAGTCATCCCAGGGCCAGACCTGCCCTGAGGGGCAGGGAGAACGGTTCTCAATTGAATTTTTTTTTCCAGGAATGGGAAGAGATGATAATTTGGCATTTGCTGGTGTCCAGCCTGTCAGGGGGCTGGGAAATACTGTACAGACAGCACAGCCTCCAGGGCTGCCCCTGGGCTGGGGGCTGAGCCAGGGACCCTCGGGGTGTCCCAGCTCTGCACATGCCCCAGGTCAGGAGTTGCTGGTGTGTTTCTGTATCCCAGGATTCACTGCCCCTTCTGGATGCCTGTTGGGTTTATCTTGCTTGTGTTTGCTCACACCTTTACCTGTCTCTCTTACTGAAGTGCTTGGGTTTCTCACTATTTAACCTTTCTTTGATTCACGTCCGTGGCTTCCAGAAGCACATTTTCCTACAGGAAGGATTTGTGGAGGCTGTTTGGCCCCAAATTAACACAAACCATTTGCTGTTCAGCATCCCCTCTGTCCTGCCCAAATCATGAGGAAGTGTCTCCCAGCTTCCCAAGCTGTGAAAGCCCTCTAGACCCCCCCCACCCCTTCCCAAATGGCATTCCCTGCAGGAACACAGCTCTGCTGCTTGGCTCCTCTGGGCTTTGCTTTGGAGGAGAGAGGGGTTAAACTGCACCTGCCCATTTCATTGCAATGAAAATCTGACTCTCTGCATTACTAAGGTGGGTCTGCAGCAGCACAGCTGCTCTGCTTCTAAAGCATCCCATCAGAAAACGGGACACTGACCACAGGATCAGAGAATCCCACAATATCCTGAGTGGAAATAGACCCACCAGGATCATCCAGCCTGGCTCCCAGCCCGGCACAGACACCCCAACAATCCCACCCTGGGCATCCCTGGGTGTCCAAACGCTCCTGGAGCTCTGGCAGCCCTGGGGCTGTGCCCATTCCCTGGGGAGCCTGGGCAGTGCCCAGCACCCTCTGGGGGAAGAACCTTTTCCTAAAACCCAGCCTAAACCCCCCTTAGATTCAGCCCTGGCTCGCAGCACCCAGTCCTGCAGCATGCAAGTTCATTCTGCTCTCACTGACGCAAACCAGGAGCCTCCTGAGACAGAGTGCCTGGAAAATCCTGTTGGAAAATAAACTTTGCGGTGCTGTAGGTTTGTGGGAAGCACTTACCTCACCTGCCCTGGGCTCTTGGGGATTGAGATTGGCTCAGGGGTTTGGAAATGTGGGCCAAGCTCAGCTGCTGGGAGCCTCTGGGAGGAGGGCGATGGAAGTGTTGCTAATTATCAACTATATCAATTATATTGAGCAATTACAAATTATCAATTAGCTACGTATTGTTATAAACGATTCTAAATTATAAATTACCTATATATTATCATAAGCACCCCCATATTGGCTTTGAAAATCGTGGCGGGAGGCCACCCGATCTGCCGTGACATTTTAATCCAAATTTCCTAAATTCCCCCTACCTTGAGGGACCTTCAGCTTGTGGAAGCCGCGGCTGCAGCTGCTGCCTGTGCGTTCTGTGCTGTTGACATGACCCTTGTGATCTCTCTAGCACCAATCCGCTCGCTGCGAAACTGCACAGCATTCTCGCAGATGAAGCTTTTGAGTTTTACTGTAGCCAGTGCCACAAACAAATCAACCGCCTCGAGGATCTTTCTGCTCGCCTGAATGATCTTGAAATGAATAGGTAACTGGGGCTCGTGTGCGTGGCCATCCCAGCCTGGGCAGTCGTGTTCTGCCCGGGAAGGCTCTCCTTGTCCGGCGCAGCTCCGCGCCACTGGATTGCGGGTGGGGACAGGGGATGAGTTTTACCCGGCCAAAGGAGCCTCTGCAGGTGGTGGTGACCTCGTGGAGGTGCCTTTAATGCAGGCCCTGGGGGCTGGCAGACAAGGAGAGCATTCCCTGCCCTTTGCATGCCTGTGTGTGTGGGTTCCACGGGCGAGCTGGCCGTGTACAGTATTTCTGTCACCAAGGAAAGACTGGGAGTGGTGTGGAAGGGCAGGGGCAACCCATCCTCCTGCTGCAGGAGCGACCTGAAGGCATCAGCCTGCTCCAGGAGCCTTGGGAGCAGTAAAATCTTGTCTCACCCTGCTTCACCCACTGCCTGCCCTCCCCGGTGTCACCATGGGCAGGGGAGATGTGACAGACACCAGGGGCAGCAGGAGATTTTGAATGGCGTTTTGGAGGGCTCGCAGCCAGCAGCTGGGTGTGCTGTCTGACAAGTGGGGAGGGATTTGTGCCTGGTGATTTGTTCATTCAGAGCTGGTTGCAGCCCACTGGGTGGAAGGATGGTGGCATTGGTGATAATCTTCCTTCTTCTGGCTGATGTGTCTCTTCAGAGCCGGTTTTTGGTCATGTTCTTGGTCTCTGTCTGTCCTTTGCAGGGACAATGTGGTCTGGGAGCTCTCCTGGGCTGTGGGAAGAGAACTGGAAAACGAATAGGAGCTTGAATTTAATTACTTTTAATGCAAAAAAAGTCTTTCCCCCTTTTTTTTTTTTCTTGGGTAAATAGTTGTTTTGGCAGTTGGAGGCCTTGAGGGTCAGTGATGGGTTTCAGGTTATGCAGGTATTAAGGAGAACACTGGTTTTCCCTGGAAGCCCCACTCCATTTCAGGTTTTCTCCACCAAATTTACCTGCAAAGCTGAGCTGACACCTCAGAGCCTCCTGTGATGGGGAGGGATTTCCTGTGGAGCTTCTCTGTCCCATGGTCACGGTTGGAATTCCATAGGCTTTGATTTGTCCTGTAGGTGCAATTCCTCCAGCTGTGTTCGGGGTTTCCCAAGTACAGATTTACTGGGAGTGTGTTCCAAGGACCTTTCTGGAAGGGCCAATGCCCTCTTTTTGTGTGGTGGGGATGGGGGGTGTCCCCTGCAGCATGTGGGACATGCAGGACCTGCTGCTCCTCCCTGCATCACCACTGACGTGAGGCCCTGGCAGCAGGGGACAAGTCCCAGAGCAGCAGGAACTGGACCAAAATCTGGGACAAGCCTGAAGGCACCTCCTCCAGAGGATTCTGGCAGCTGGGATGAAGCCCAAGCACCCCAGAACAGCCTCACTCATAAGAACTGCGGGCACACAGACAGTGTTTTATCCTTGGAATAAACTGGGGAGCTTGCTCCCAGCATCGGGATGCTGCTTCCCAAGCCCACGGCATGGGAAAGCAGGGAAGAACCCTCCAGGAGCTTGGGATGAACTGGTTTGTGCCTCTGTTTTGTTCCAGTGCCCTTGCTGGTGTCTCAGCCTTCAGACACCGCAGGCGCCGTCGCTTCCCCAGGAGCTTTTTCCAGAGGAAAATATTTTTCCCCCCAGTGCTGGGGCCATTCCCTGCAATTCCTGGCAAACACCAGGGCCTGACCTCCTCCCCTCGGGCTCTGAGCAGCCTTGAAGCCCAGCCAGCAGCAGCTCTTGTGCTCCCTGGAAATCCGGGATTTGAGGATGCACTTTGACCTGAGAGCTGGTCACCCTGACAACACCCCCCAGTCAGGTTTGGGGGCTGCTTTACAAAGCAAATTGTCCTGAGCTATTTTTAATCCCTCCTTTGAAGAACTCATGTTGCAGCTCCAGGCAGGAGTGGACTCCCAGATGCTTTTATTTGTTTTTTTTTTTTCCCTAAAACTGAGCTAAGCACCAGAGAACGCAGCTGCTGCTTCTTGGATTGGAGCTGCTCCTGCTGCCCGTGAGGGTTTGGTGTGGCCCGGTGGCACCTGTGTGACACCAGCACGGGTGGAAGATGAGGAGTGAGATCCAAGCCCTGCCCACTTCCCCAGCACCAGTCAGGGCCAGAAGACTGGAAGGAGCGTCTTAGCAATGCGGAGCTGGCTCTGGAAAAGGCTGGTTTTTCTCAGCAGGGAGAGCCTGCAGCCTGTCCCCAGGGGCTGGGACATGGTGACACAGCCCTTGGCTGCTCATCCTGTGGTGACACTGAGCCCTGACCGCTGTGGTATGGTGGCAGCTGGCTCGGACACGGACCCAGGGAATGATCTCCGTTGGTTATCCATGAAAAGGAGAGAGACCTCATCCCCTCCCCAGCCACTGCAACAGTGCTGTGCTCAAAATCCAGACAGGCACAACACCAACAGCTCCTAAATCCTCTGAGCACTTCCTGGTGATCTGGAGCCGAACAGTGGGATGTGGAAGGGCAGAAGGAGGGATTGATCCAGTGGGATCATGGCTGTGGGAAGGGCAGAAGGAGGGGTTGATCCAGTGGGATCATGGCTGTGGGAAGGACAGGATGGATTGATCCAGTGGGATCATGGCTGTGGGAAGGGGAAAAGGAGGGATTGATCCAGTGGGATCATGGCTGTGGGAAGGAGAAAAGGAGGGATTGATCCAGTGGGATCATGGCTGTGGGAAGGGGAAAAGGAGGGATTGATCCAGTGGGATCATGGCTGTGGGAAGGGGAAAAGGATGGATGTGCCATTGGCAGGCAGGAGCTGCTCCATGTGCCAGTCCGTGGGAGCTCAGGAGGTGCCAGGGGAGGCCTGGGGTGCCGTGGGGTGCAGGACAGGGGGCTCAGTGTGCCACCAGCATCGGGCTGGAGCCCCCCCAGCCTCCCTGCTATTCTTAGCTCTTTCCTTGGGGATCAGTTTTCAGGCAGGGATCAGCGGGAGAGCAGAGCGTGGCAGGGGGCAGCCAGCTCTTCTCCAGCGTCATTCCTTGTGCTTTGTTATTCCCTGTTGTTAAAGTCGGGAGTGGCCCCTCTCCTGCCCTTTCCAGGGGTTTGGGGGTGCATGCCAAGGGCGCTCCCTGCCAGAGCAAAGGATGTGCCCCGGAGTCCCTGCAGTTTCCTGTTTCCCTGGCTCTCCACTGTCAGCTTTTCTAACTCTTTCCTGTTTTTTCTTCATTTTGCAGCCCAAATAAAAGGCTCTCCAGCAAGAAGGTGGCAAGGTAAGCTCATACTCCTGTTGTTGTTTGCTTGATCTGTGCGTGCTGCCTGCTTCATGGAAGGAAAACTCAAAATCAGCTTGGAGGGTTGTATTTCTGGATATATTCCATAGTGCCGGGGAAAAGTGGATTTAATTCTGATATCTTTTTTCTGGAATGGTGGTTTCTCACTCGTGCACACTGCTGGCAGTGTGATTCCCTCCAGGAAAAAACTGGGGGACTTTTCCTCCTGCTCTGTCCTGCCAGTGCCATAGCAAAGGGCACATGGAGGAGGGAAGCAGCAGTCTCTAGAAGGACTTATCCCTCTGGGATGTCCCCTTCCCAGTATCACCAGTCTGTAGAGTTCTATATGGCCAGACCAGTCAGTACCCTCACCTGGAGGGATTCTTCAAGCACTCAAAAAATTCCAGCTGCCTTAGACAGCTCTTGGTCCTGTTTTACTTCACTCCATGTCACCCTCAGCACCTGGCTTTGTGGGAGCAGCTCTCCCTGCTCAGTCAAGGGCTCTGGGTAGGCTGCAGGTGACTCTGGTTTAATGGTTTAACTCTGGTTTAATGGTTTAACCCTGGTTTAAGCCCAGGTTTAAGGCTGTGCTGCTGCCATCCTGCACGACCACCTCGTGTGGTGTCCGTCCCCTTTTGTATGTGGGCATTGTGATCCCTGACTACACAGGGATATTGGATATATGGGATATATCTGGGCAGTTTGCTGGGAATCTCTGGAGCAGAGGGTCCTTCCCTCCCATCTCTGTTGCTCACCTTCCCTCTCCCAGCTCCCTCCTGTTCCCATGCCATCATGATTTTAAGGATAAACTGAGTCTTACCTCTGCTGTTGTGCCTCTGCCACGCTCAGGAGGGGGATTTCCCTGTGCACTTGTTGGATTTCTCTTTGCTGGTTTCCCAGAGCAGGACAGGGACACTGTGGAGGAACAGGCAGCTCAGTTTGGGAATGTTCCTGTTCCTGGCACTCACTCTGCTCCCTGTGCTGACCCAAGCAGCTTCCCTGCACCTCTTCCTCCCGCTGTGCTCCCACACCTTTCCCTTCTCCATTTTTCCTGCACTCAGCAATCTCCCCTGGCATGGTTCCCCCTCCAGGAAAGGAAGCAGATCCTTGATATTACATTTCCTACTTCCACTCATCTTACTTTCTAGAGCTTTGTTAAAAACACTGGCAGGAAGGAGGGTTGAGGGGAGCAGCCTGTCCACAGGTTTCCTGTTGTAGGAATATCTGCCTGGCACAGATGATTTTGGGAGGATTTGAGTTAGACTTTTGGGAATGGAGATACCCTGTCTTATGGGGGATTGAGCCCTCTTGGCCCTTTCCTTTTCTGAGGCAGGGATGTGTGGGTTTGGGTAAATATTAGTTAATTCAAGAGCAGTCAGGTTTGATTTGTGATAAGGAGGGAGATAACAGGGTTTTGCCAAGCCAGATCCTTAAGCTCAGCCCAAAGCAAACCCTTTGTTGAAGATGCTGTAATTAGTGAATAATCCCAAAACATTTGCTTTTGAAAAATTGATTTTATTTTAGTAAGGGCTCTTTCCTCATTTTTGCTGTCTGGGTTCTGCTCGTGCCAAGAAATCTCAGCTGCTTAAGCCCTGTTGTGCTTGGCACGATTTAAATGACAAATGTGCCTGAGACTTTAAAATCTAAATATAAACTGAGGGTGAGGATGCAAAATCAGCCTGTGGTCTCTTGGTAAATGCTGGTTGTGCTTAGTGAGTCCTGGCATGAACAGTGAGTCCCACTGTGTAGTGCGAGGAATTCGAGAGCCAGTGGTACAAATTCCTAGGAAAAACTGAGGTTCAAAGAGACCCCCGTGGTTTTGTCATCCATCCCCTGCTCAAAGCAGGAGAGCAGAGTGTTCTCCTCCTGCCTGGGCTCCCAGGGCTGGAACACAACCCCTCTCCAGAGCGGATCCACAAGGCAGCCCCTCCCCAGGGTGTCCTTTAGCTGTCACAAAGCCGGGGACACCGCTGTCACAAGGCCTCATTAATGATTAGCTCACCCTGGGCTGGGGGGGTCACAGCAGCCCCAGGGGGGTTCTCCCCCCTCCCTCCCCTTACACCCCACTTCTTCCCAGCCTTATCAGCACTGGGAGTACTCTGGCCCTTGCTGGGTAATCCACGGCCTTGGGACTGTGCTAAGGAAAGCAAGTGGGAAGAGGGAGCTCTTATCTCTCCCCATTCCAAAGAGCAGCAGCACCGATCCCGGTGTGAAGTCCCAGGAGCGTGTCCACGTCTGTGGGCGCTCCGAGGGGCTGGATTTCCCGGGAGAGCTCCGTGCTGAGGGGCATGGCTGCTGTGCCAGGGACATCCAGGGAGCAGCGCTGACAAATCCCGTTGGCAAAGGCTGCACAGGGCGGGAGGTGGCGGGCGTTTGTCACCGGCTGTCCCCATGGTCCCGGTGCTGGCGCTGGTGCCGGTGCTGCTGTGGATCGGGGTGGTTTGTCTCTCTTTCAGGCAGCTGCACCAGACCAGCTCGCTGGCCGTGGGGGTGATGGAGGAATCCTACCGGGACAGCCTGGAGTGCACGGATGAGGACATCACAGACAAGGTGGGGGCCTCCTTCCCTTCTTCCCTCGTCCTGTGTCATCAGGATCAAGCTGATTCGGTGCTGCTGCTGCTGCTGGGTTTTTCTGAGATGTTGAGAGGAAAGGATTGCAGGACATGGTGTCGGTGTTACCCTGCAGGATTCAGTGCTCCAGCATTCCCAGGCGGGATCAGGCTGCAGCTCCTCTCTGTGGGTGCAGATGGGACATGGGAAGCCCTCCCGAAGGAGGGGATGGAGGAGGAGAGCACTCCAGGTGCTGTGCAGGGTCAGGAGGTGGCACTGGATCCTTCTCGGGGGCAGTGGCTTCCCCCGGAGTGCTGGGAGGGGGAATGGGCTGTTCACAGGCAGCGTTTTCACTTCTCCTTCACACAAGAAAATGTTCTCAGGTTCTGCTTTTCGGAGTCAACCCACCCAATGTGAAACTGGAACTTCCTCTCCTTGGCACACTCTGCTCGTGCTGTCAGGGTAGAGCTGATTTTGTGCTGGTGCTGATGGGTTTTCCTGGGGTGTTACAAGAAAAGAGCTGTAGGATAAGATGGGAGCACGGGAAAGATTCTGTTTGAGTATCTCTAGTTAAAAAACAGGGAGGAGAAGCTATGGGAAAGAAGCTAAGATTGTGTAAATGTCTACTGCAGTCCTGAAACTCCTTGGAAATGGCTTTTTAGCTCTGGAATATGAATGTCCTGAGGAGCTGCTTGTGAAAGAGATGTGTGTGTGTGTGTGTGGCAGCACTTAGAAATAATTGTAATGCAGGGAAGACTTTTAAAAAAATGAATAAAAATCAACATTTTTCCAAGGCTGGAAGTTGAATAAAATAGCTGGATTCCTTAAGGCATTTGACTTGGGAAATCTTTGATGGAAAAGGCACTGCTGGGAAAAGCCTTGTGTGTCTGCATGGCCTCTTTAATACTCCCATGTCTCCTGCCCTTCTGCCAGAGCCAGGATTTGCCTTTTCCAGAGATGCTCCTCATTTCCTCTCCCCCGAGGATGGTTTTATATGAAATTTGAATGAATAAAATGCAAATGCAGCTGGAATAAACCCTTTACAGGTACAGGGGGAAAGTCCTCACCTCTGGTCATTCCCCACCAGCTGGCATTGATCCCTCCATCTCTAAATCCAGGGTTTCCATCCTGTTCCAGGCAGTGAGGAGTTATCCAACCTCAAGGCTGCACGTGGAGCTCTGGAGATCCACCAGGATCTTTCCCTCCAGCTCCTTTTAGGATGTCATCAGGAAGGGGTTGAAGAAAGGAAAAAGTTTGATCCCAAACTACACGGGAGCCATCAAAACCTGGGAAACCAGGGTGGAAAAGAATGTTTTAAAGGGATGCTTTAAATCGAGGCACGACTGCCCCATTCCAGTGGGAACCCTGTGTGTTTAGGGATGGGTTTGAGGGTGCCCAGGGGCTGATCCATGTCCCTGCTGGCAGGTGGTGTTCCTGGAGAAGCGGGTGACAGAGCTGGAGAAGGACACGGCTGCCAACGGGGAGCAGCACAGCCGCCTCCGGCAGGAGAACCTGCAGCTGGTGCACAGGTAAGAGCCTCACCTGGGCAGCCTTTCCCCCCCACTCCAGCTCCCTTCCCAAATCCAAACCACAGCCCTCACCAGGAATGCTGACTCCCTCCCGGTGAGAACAGGACACAGTGACAGGGAGGTTTTATCTTTTGTGTGGTTGAGTTCTCTGGAGCTTCAGGATTTGGCTTTTGGTGGTTTTTACAGATGGCTTTTAATTGCTGGAGCTGTGCCAGGGCAGGCTCAGGCTGGAGATCAGGGAAAGGTTCCTCCCCCAGAGGGTGCTGGGCACTGCCCAGGCTCCCCAGGAATGGGCACAGCCCTGAGGCTGCCAGAGCTCCAGGAGTGTTTGGACAGGGTGGGATTGTTGGGGTGTCTGTGCAGGGCTGGGGGTTAGAATCATTGATCCTTGTGGCTCCCTTCCCAGTCAGGATGATATTTTGTTTTGGGTGGTTTGTTTTGTTTTGTGTTTGGTTTGGTTTGGTTTGGTTTGGTTTGGTTTGGTTTGGTTTGGGTTTTTTTGTTTTAGTGGAGTTTTTTTTTAATGTGCTTCCCTGCTCCATGTGTCCCTCCCAAAAGGTTTCTGGAACTCTTTGTCTCGACTTTTACATATATATTTGTATTTATATTCATATTTACTGTATTGCCCCATATGCCCCTTCCAAATGGTCTCTGGAGCTCCAAGCCTTGCCTCCTGCTGGATCCTGGCCAGGGTGCAGCCCTTTGGATGCCACATGATGTAATCCCTGTGTGTGCTAATCCACCAGGCTCCTCTCCCCCAGCATATCTTTACCCTGGGCAGATAAACCCGGCAGAGTTTATCTATAGGGCTGTAATTCTGTTAAGTAACAGTCGTGTCAGGGAACTGAGCCACTCAAAGAAAGGCTTCCCTAAGCCCTGATAAACTTGGGAGAGAGGGAAATGTTTTCACTTCAGCAGCTTGGCCCAGAAGTGTCAGCTGGCTCTGGGTGAGCTCGGTGCTGGGGAGGAGTGGGATCAGCTGGGAAAAGCTTTTGCCAGGGCAAAGCCATTGCAGGAATTCCAGCTTCAATCCCTGGAAGTGTTCATGGCCAGGTTGGACAGGAATTGGAGTAACCTGGGATAGTGGAGCCAGGCTGGGAGAGCTGGGGGTGTTCACCTGGAGAAGAGAAGGCTCCAGGGAGACCTCAGAGCCCCTTCCAGTGCCTAAAGGGGCTCCAGGAGAGCTGGAGAGGGACCTGGGACAAGGGATGGAGGGACAGGACACAGGGAATGGCTTCCCACTGGCAGAGGGCAGGGATAGATGGGATATTGGGAAGGAATTGTTCCCTGGGAGGGTGGGGAGGCCCTGGCACAGGGTGCCCAGAGAAGCTGTGGCTGCCCCTGGATCCCTGGCAGTGCCCAAGGCCAGGTTGGAGGGGCTTGGAGCAGCCTGGGATAGTGGGAGGTGTCCCTGCCCATGGCAGGGGATGGAGTGAGATGAGCTTTATGGTCCCTCCCAGCCCAAACCATTGTGGATTCTGTGATCTGCAGTTCTGCTGACACACAGGGAAGGGTGACCTGCAGATCCCTTATTTGTTGTTGGGATCACAAGAGAGTGAAAAGAAGGATTGAGGTCATTGCCTTTTCTCTGAGCAACGAGACCACTTCATGCTGGAAACAGCTGAAGGAGGATTTCTCTGCCATGGCCAGGCAGGTGGAACCACAACCCTGGGATTTATGTTTGGATAAGATGGTCTTAAAGGTCTTTTCCAACCTCAGTGACTCTGAGATTCCCATTAAGAGATGTGTATTTGTGTGGCTGCACTTGGAAATAATTCTAATGCATAGAAGACGTTTAAAAATAATTAAAAATGAACTTTTTTCCCAGGCTGGAAGTTGAATAAAATGCTTGTGTTCCTTAAGCCGTCTGACTTGAGAAACCTTTGATGGAAAAGGTGCTGCTTCTCCTGCTGCATGCAGTGAAGCTGTTGGAGATGGTGGTTGGTGTATTTTCCCTGGAAGCTCGTTCTGTTTTACCACCTGCTCCTCCCAGCTCACCTGAGGGGTGGGAAGAGGACTGGGAAGAGAGTCTGGTCCCTCCCTCGGGATGGCAGCCTGCTCCAGTGGTTTAACCCCCTCTCTCTGCAGAGCAAACGCACTCGAGGAGCAGCTGAAGGAGCAAGAGCTGAGGGCTGACCAGACCCTGCTGGAGGAGATCAAGAAGCAGAGGGAGCTGCTCAGCAAAATGGAGAGGGAGAAGAGCATTGAGATTGAGAACCTGCAGTCCAGGTGGGGCTGGGGGTGGCAGCTCTCCTGGAGCCACCCTGGAGTCTGTGCCCAGGCAGCCTGGTGGGGACAGAGGGAGGCAGGCAGGGAGTTTAAGCTGGTTCAAGGTGTGACTAAAGTCACCACAAACCCTGAGTTTTGGTTATTTCCACCTTTGGCCCACAGACCAAATCTTGAATTCTTTATTTAAGTTGCTCTGATGCATTTTAAGTTCAGCTGCCATCCTTTATCCATGTGCCTGCCCTGCAGAGGGGATTTATTAATGCTTCTTCCCAATAATGACCCTTTGGAGTACTTTTAATGCCCAGATGTTTTCCACCTTGATGGAAACAGGCAAATACCTGGGAAGGAAGAATCCTCCCAAAAGCAGTGTCCCAGCCAGAGTAGTTCATGCTGCCTGCTGGATTCCAAAGGAAAAGGTGGGGTGGGAGAGGGTCCAGTTTTTTGACAGGGTTTTTCCAGCTTTCCCAGAATGATTTGCTGTTGTTCAGCCCTTCCAGTCCATCAAAGATGAAGACAGTGGGGTTTTACCTGGGACTGCAAAGCCAAATCCTTCTCTGACCCCTGTTCTGATGTCTCTGCTGCTGAGGCTTGTCCAGGGACTGATAAAACCCTTGGAACAAGGAATAGCACTGGACCTGATGGATGTCAGAGTTGTGTGGATGCCCCTCTCTTTCCCCTGGCAGCAGAAATAGTGGGAATCTTGGGGATTTGCCTTGTACAGATGAATCCCTGCTGGCTTCCCTTTGGTTGAGTATTCCAGAGGATGTTTCCTCCCCCACGTGGGATGCTGGAATGAGTCTCACACCCCTTCCCTTTGCAGGCTGCAGCAGCTGGATGATGAGAACAGCGAGCTGAGGTCCTGTGTCCCCTGTCTGAGAGCCAACATCGAGAGGCTTGAGGAGGTGAGGCCAGGGGGTGCCTGGTTTTGGGATGAAATCCTGGCTTTGGGATGAATTTCCATGAACATGAGATCCATTCAATGTAACAAACCAGCTGCTTCCACTTCCCAGTCGCTGCAGACCCCACTGTGGACAGCACTACCCCACACAGATATCCTCGGCAGTTTCCCACTGCTCAGCCTGGAAGTTGGGAATAAACCCGGATAAATCTGTGCCTGCTTGGCAGGGGACTCGTGCCCTCTTGTGGAAGCTCATCCCCATCCCTGTCCCCATCCCTGTGGCCAGTCCAGGGCAGGGGAGGAGGAGGAGGAGCAGGGATGCTGCATCTCCATGTCCTGGGATTTGTGAGCTGAGTGTTCAGAGATCTCATCTTCAGGGATAGTGGGGGTTACAGGTGGGACACCTGGAACAGGGGCTGCATTTCCTCCCTGCCAAGCTTGGGGCAGAATTAAGGTTAAAATTGAAGTGAAATCAGACCTCCTCACTCAGCTGAAGGGTCTGAGGCATTTTATCCACGTTTGATCCCACGGGAGAGTGCTGCAGCTGGTCCTTCATCTGCCAGGACCTTGTGAGCACAGCTGAGGCTGGGGGCAGGAAAACCCCAGTGTCTCTGAGGATAAATCCCCTGCTGTGGTGTGTTTCAGCCATGGGAAGTTGGTTTTGATCCCTGCAGAGCCATTCTCCTCCTCTCCACAGTGAATGGGATGCAGGAGGAGCAAGAGGTGCAGTCACTGCCCCTCCCTGCCCAGGAGAAGCCTGGCTGGTGAGCTGCTCTCTGGTCCAGTGCCCAAAAATCAGGATTTTGTTGTCAGTGTTGCCTTTCCTGCTGGTGTGGAGCCTTTGGTGCTGCTCCACACCCCAGAGCCAGCAGCTGGAGCTGCTCCTCAGCCCTGCGTGCCACAGGCCATCCATCACCAGCACTGGTGTGCCATTTATGGAGCTCTGAAAGCCAAAACTTTTCCCGTGGGACTGGAAGCCGTGAGGCCAGGAAGGGGGTGAGCTGGTCACAGGCAGAAGGTGCTGCCCTGGGGGCTGTTGGCATCTTCACCTGCATCCCAAACGTTCAGCCAAGGCTTTGGGGAGGAGAAGGGAACAGAGCTGGGCTGTGTCTTTTACATCCTGGCCTGAACTGGTCTATTCCTTCTTGGATCAGCCCTCAATTCAAACCTCTCATATCTGAAACCAAGAGGGAGGTAAAGACCTCAGGACTTTTCTGAAATCCAGACATAAGGAGCCTTCTGATTCAATGCCTCTCCTTGGCCTGGAGCCCCCGTGCTGGCCCCAGTCGCTCCCAGCCCATCGTGCTTCCCAGAAAGCAGCACAAGCATGAGTATTCATGTGGATTTACTCTGGAGCCATCCCTTGCTGCCTCCCCCAGTGCTGCTTTGGTGTGTGGCTGCCCTGAGCAGATGAGATCCCAGCAGGCAGAGCATCCTCGGGAGGAGCATTCCCTGCCAGGCCAGGCCTCTCACGGGGCTTCCCGTGTCATTGCAGGAGAAGCAGAAGCTGCTGGATGAGATTGAGGACCTCACTGTGCAGCTCACAGAGGAGCAGGAGAAAAAGAGGAAGATGGGGGACAAGCTGAGTCAGGAGAGGCACCAGTTCCAGAAGGAGAAGGAGTCAACGCAGGAGGTGAGTGGAGCCTGGGGCTGCCCTGTCCCCGGAATGTGGGAATCTGGCCTTGGCAGCCTCTCAGAAATGGGTGTGGTTGGAGCAGTGGGTGCTGCCTGGGCAGGGGAAGGGCGTTCAGCAGCTGAGCTGCAGCACCTCAGTCACTTCTGGTGTTCTAAAATTCATCCAGCAGTGTTGGACAATGCAGCACTGTCCCTGCAAGGGGGCTGTGCCACGCTGGCCCCTTCCCTTCCAGCCTGGAAGGAGCAGTGGCACACGGAGGCAGCAGGCAGGAGCAGAGGGGGGTGAGGCTGCTGGGGAGAGCTGAGTGCCTGGGAGCAGGATCACACCCTCCCAGCCCTGCCATCCTCTGTGCCTGCTGATTCCAGCTGCGGGCCCAAGGCCTGTGGTGGCAGCAAAGGAGCTTTGGGCCCAAAGTGGAATTCTTGTCACTGTGGTGTCACTGAGGGCTCTGGGGTGAGGAGGGGACACAACACTGCAGCAGGAGGGAGCTGGCTGAGGAGGGACCCAAACCCAGCATCTCTGGCCCTGCAACAAGCTCCTTCCAGGGCTGTGCTCATGTATTTTAGGAGCTCCCCATCTCCTGCCTGCTGGAGATGTGAGGGAGGAAGGGGAAACCAAGTGCCAGAAAGGAATTTAATCATGGAGTGGTTTGGGATGGGAGGGACCTCAAAGCCCATCCAGTTCCACCCCCTGCCGTGGGCAGGGACACCTTCCACTATCCCAGGTGCTCCAGGCTCCATCCAGCCTGGCCTTGGACACCACCAGGGCTCCAGAGGCAGCCACAGCTCTGGCCAGCAATCCTGCTGCAGCAATCCATGGAGCTGCTCCCACAGCAGCCACATCCAGAGGGTGCTGCTGGATCTCCGGGGCCTGTGGCACCCAGCTGTCCCCTTGCCTTGCCCTGCAGCTCATCGAGGACCTCAGGAAGCAGCTGGAGCACCTGCAGCTCTTCAAGCTGGAGGCAGAGCAGCGCAGGGGCCGGAGCAGCAGCCAGGGGCTGCAGGAATACAACAGCAGGACACGGGAGACTGAGCTGGAGCAGGAGATCAAGCAGCTCAAGCAGGTAGGGAGGGCTGGGCTGGCAGGGAAGCGATTCCCTGGCACCAGGGGAGGGCCAGCAGGGTGCAAGGGCTCTCTGCCAAGGGAGGATCCAGGAGCCCAGTGCTGTCTTGCTCTCCTGTCCTGGGAGAGGGAGGTTGGTGCTTTCTCAGGGACAGCCGGAGCCCTTTTCTGTGCTGTGTCCCCTGGATCTTCCCTGTGTATCTCATGCTGCCAGAGGTTCTCCAGGCTCTGCTGAGATGGAGGCAGCAGCCCATGTGCTGTTCCCAGCACTGTGTGAGCTGTGTTAGGATGAAAGGCCCTGCCTTTGCCAGGCTGGATGAGCTCTGAGAGCACCGGGTGGTTTGTGTGTGTGAACAGGATAACAGGAACCTGAAGGAGCAGAACGATGAACTGAACGGGCAGATCATCAACCTGAGCATCCAGGGAGCCAAGAACCTGTTCTCAGCCTCCTTCTCCGAGTCCCTGGCAGCGGAGATCAGCTCTGTCTCCAGAGATGAGGTGCGTGCTGTGAGGAGCTGCTGGCACCTCCCTGGCTGCCTCCACCTGCGATGGCGTGGGAGGAGCTGATGTGCCCTGTCTGTGGCCCAGCCCATTCCCAAAATCCCCCTGAAAGCTGGCAAGAGCGAAGAAATCCCCACACAGTTATCTGTAGAGCTCTCAGGACTTGCCCTGCCTCCCAGCCCTCCTTCCTGGGAACAGGGAAGCTGCTCCCTGCCCCTTTGCTGATTCTGGCAGCTGTGCTTTGGGACAGCCTTCCCCTTCCAGGACAGAGCAGCCACCATGGGCTGTGTCCATCTGTCTGGAGCTGTCTTAAAACCCCTGGGAGCCAGGACATTCCCCCTGGAGCTCCCAGCTCCTCCACCAGGTGTTCTCCCTGAACACCAACCATGAGTGCACAAGCACGGGAATTAAATCTTTAACACTCCAGGAGGTTGGGAAACACACCCGGATATTTTGGGATCCCGTGGAGATGTGATGCTTGCTGCTCTCTCCAGGGCCCCATCAGGCTGAGAGCTTGAGGGAGGACAGGAGTGAGCAGAACCAGTTTTCCCTGGCCACTTAAACAGGGTCAGGGATATCCCAGCCCAGAGTGAAGAACCAGGGAGACAGCCATGGGTGCACAGAGCCATGGGAAGCCCTCGGCAGTGTCAGGCAGTGACTTCTCCCTCCCTCCCTCCCTTCCCTCCCTCTGCTGCAGCTCATGGAAGCAATCCAGAAGCAAGAGGAGATCAACTTCCGCCTGCAGGATTACATCGACAGGATCATCGTGGCCATCATGGAGACCAACCCCTCCATCCTGGAAGTCAAGTAAGGGCGGCCGGGAGCCGCCGGCTGCACTCCTCGGGTGGATTCGGTGCTCTGAGAGGATGAAGAGGGACTCCAGACGTCTTTGCTCTTGATGAAGGCACAAGGAAGCCTCAGGTCGGGGGGTGACTGAGCCACGGACCAGGGAAAAGGAAAACCAGCAGCCAGGCTTTGCTGTCTGACTCCGTTACTTGGAAGCCCTTCCGTCTGTGGAGGGGCGAAAGGGAACCTGGAGAAGGAGCTCAGGCAGGGGACACTGCAGGAAGTGCCTGTGGGACTGTCCCGACAGGCACCGGGCCCCTCCCAGGGGTGCTCCGAACCGCGGGAGATCGGGATGGAGACGGAGGAGGCAGCGCTGACTTTGCCCTGCTGCCCTGCCCAGCCCCAGCACCTGCTGTGCCAAAGTGTCCCGGACACACTCGCTGGGCAGAGCTGGGAACGAGGGAAGCGCGTCCCGGACTCGCACGGGGCTGAGGTTTGGTTTTGTTTGGGGGTTTTGGTTTTTTTTTTTAATTAACTTAATGCAAATGTCCTCATCCAGCTGGCTCAGCCCATCCTTGCCCCGTGCTCCTGCTGGGGCCGAGCCCTCAGTGGCTGCAGGGGCAGCCCGGGGGCGCTGGGGACAGGGCGTGAGCACACTCGGTCACCTGCCTCCTTATTTATTTTTGCTGTCTGTGGCTCAGTACTGTCGGCGCGTCTCGGCATCCCGGCTCCATTCCCTCCTCCTTCCTCCTCCTCCTGCCGGGCTCTGCCGCTGAGGTGGCTCTGGGGGGAGCTGTCACTCGTCCCCAGCTGGGGACAGGCACCGGGGGCGAGGCTGCAGCTCCTCAGCCCGCACTGGAGGGGTCCTGGCCGCCTCTCCTCGTCCCGGCGTGGGACACGCAGCACTTTGGGAGCTGCAGCAGAGAGGCCCGAGCCTCCCAAAGTCCCTGGCCTGGGGACAGTGGCCATTCCCAGGCGGAGCAGGGCTCTGCTGGTGATAGCTGCAGCCCTGGAGGGAGAGCCTGCTCCGGCCGCCTTTCCCCTCTGCTCCCTGGGCTGGGGCAGGGCTGGAGGAGCCGCGCTCCTTCCTCATCCCCGGCCCCGGCCCGGGCTGGAATCTCTGCGCCCGTGGGGAGAGGAGCTGAGAACACCCTGGCAGCTCCCTGGGAAACAAAAGCCATGTTTACACCAGGCAGCTCTGGGCTTGCTGGCACAAGCAGCCGTGGCACAGCGTGACCCCGGGAGTGGCCACTCTTCCCCTGCTGCTCCTCGGGGCTCCCGGGAGGAGACAGCCAGCACAGTCCCAGGGATCGACTCCAGCCAGCGGTTCCTCTGTTCCTCTTCCTGCCTGTCAGGTTTTAGGAACGCTGGAGCGGCCTGGAAAGAGCGGCCGCAGCAATCCCGGGGGTGCCTGCTCCTCCCCAAGCCCCGTGCAGCCCTCGGGGTGGCCCTGCCCGGGGGGACGTGGCCGCTGTCACCGCCTTATCCCGGGGGACCCGGCCGAGCCACGGCCCCTCTGGGTGCTCATCCCCCAGGGCCCCTGCGGGGCAGCGGGGTCGGGGTGAACCGTGAGCCCCAAACCCCGGGGCAGCTCCTGCATCCCGGCCCTCCCCGGCGCCCTCCCCTCCCTGCCCCGAGGCCACGGGAAGAAGCCACGTAATGTACATTTCCAGAGAAGCTTTGGGTGTAAATCAGTGTATACTTGGAGAGGGAAAATTTTTCTATCTTGTAGAGTAGGTATTTTTATAGAACGAAGGTTGATCCATTTTTTTAATACTTTAAAAGAAGAGAGAAATGTATCTGTGTATACACAAAAACATATATATATATATATATATGTATAAATATATAAATATTGGAGATCTGCCTTTCTCGACTTGGGATCCCGGATCCCCAGGTCTCAATCAATCGTTTGTTTTTTCCTGTCGCTCTCACAGAGGTACTGTAACTGTAAATAAGCACCGGGGAAAAAAAAAAGTTTTAAGCAAACAAAAAGCACTGACTTGCACATTCACCATGCTTTAAAGGCCCTACGGAGAGAGAAAAACAAAACAAAAACTGTACATCACGAAAATGTTCCTCTTTCCCGACCGGTATGTGAAGGAAGTCCCCCAAAAAAGAGGCAAAAACGGTATTGTCTTAACTGATGTATCAATTCTTGTCGGAATAAAAGCTGTTACTATTCCTGCCCGGAGACTTTCTTTCCGCAGAGGTGGATTGGAGCATCCCAAATATCCAAGTGCTGCATCTCCAGTGGGGCTGGATCGAGTGGAAATGCTCCTGTACCAAGGAGCACCCTGATTTCAGGAGGATGAGGATGAGGATGAGGATGAGGATGAGGATGAGGATGAAGATGAGGGAGGTGGGGCCCCACTCATTCCAGAGGGATCAAGGTCACAGAGAGCCAAACTCCCCCCAGCCAGCCAAGCTGTGTGGGCAGGAATGGGGGAATTCCCCCTTTTCCCTTCCTGGAGGGCCCGGGTGGGGTGAGGGACCCTGGGAGCTGGTGCTGCTGCCCAGGGCCGGGGCAGGCTGGGACAGGGACTCGTGGGTCTGCTCCAGGCAGGAGGAACACGGAGCTTTCCCTTCCCTCTGCTCTGGGAGAACCCCCTGGGAGCTGTTCTGAAGTGCTCCAGAAATCCCTTAAACGCCTTCACCTCCCTGCTAAGCTGCTCCCCACCCCTCTAAGCCTCCTCCACCCCTCCCCACCCCTTTAAGCCGCCCCAAAGGGCCTGAACGTGCAGAATTCCCTCCCAGCTCCCGCCGTGCCTCGGGATGGCTCCAGCCTGTTCCTCTGAACTGGTCCGAGCAGCCCTGGAGCTGCAGCAGAGAGCTGGGGAAAGGCTCTGACACACCCTGAGCTCTCTGAAACCCCCCCAGATTACTTCAAGCTGCTCCACGCTGCTCACAGCAGCACCGGGGCTCCAAAACATCCCCAGAGCTGCTCCAAAACATCCCTGACGTGCTCTAAAATGTCTCTGAACTGCTCCAAAACTGTCCTTGAGCTGCATCAAACTGTCCCTGAGCTTCTCTAAACCATCCCTGAGCTGTGTAAAACATCCCAGAGCTGCTCCAAAACGTCCCTGATGTGCTCTAAAATGTCTCTGAACTGCTCTAAAACCATCCCCGAGCTGTCCTAAGCATCCCTGAGCACCTCTGGAACATCCTGGAGCTACCCTAGACCATCCCCGAACTGTCCTAAGCATCCCTGAGCACCTCTGGAACATCCTGGAGCTACCCTAAACCACCCTTGATCTGCCCTAAACCACCCCTGATCTGCCCTAAACCACCCCTGATCTGCCCCAAAACGTCCCTGAGCTGCCCTTAGCGTCCCTGAGCACCTCTAAAACATCCCTGAGCTGCCCTAAAACACCTCTGAGCAGCTCCAAAGCATCCCTGAGCATCTGTGAATCACCTCTGTAGCACTCCCAGCTGCTCTACACCCTCCAAGCAGCTCTGGAGTGCACCTAAGATTTCCCTGAACACCTCGAGAACATCCTTAAAAAAGATTCCTCTGGAATCTCAACCTCCAACATCTCGCAGCTGCTCTAGCAATGGGGTAAGTGAATAGCTCTTGGGGGTATTTCTGTGGTGCTGGGTTGCTTCAAGGAGCTGTAAATCACCTTTGAGCAGCTCAGGCTCTGGCAGGAGGGAGCTCTGGCCATTGTTGAGCCACTTGAGCTGCTCAAACAGCTCTCGTGCTCCTCCAACCAGCCCTGAAAGGCACCAAGATGCTCAAACCGCCTCGAAGTAGCACTTGAAGCCCTCTAAACTCTTCTAAAACTCCTTGAAATAGCTCAAAACAGATCACAGGAAAGGTCTCGTGGCAGCTCTGAGGCTCTCCAAGCCTCCTCCGTGCAGCTGTGAAACTCCTCGAGTGCCCCAACAGCCTCCAAAAGGCCCTTGAAACCCCTCTGCACCTTCCTCATGTGCCTCTCAATGGGGTTAAAACTTTCCAGTAACATTTCTAAACTCAAACAGTTTGAAACCACCCTAAAGCCCCTCTGAGTGACATCAGAGGGGCACAGGCAACCCTAAAAGGGCTCCAAAGCTGCTCAAAAACTCATTAAAAAATAATTGGATCTGCTCCAAAGCGCTCCAGCTCTTCCGCACCTCCTCTGAAAAGGGCTATGAATGGCTTAAAACCTCTCCAGCCTTGTGGAAACTGCTCCAGAAAAGTCCTGAACGTCTCTGCATCCTTCACAACAGCTCCAGAGCTGGTCCCAGGCCAGCTCCAGCCCTTCCACCCAGCTCGGGGGGCTGAGCACTGAGACAAACCCCAAACCCTGGGTCAGCTCTGAGCCACTCGTGACGGGAAGGACATTGATGGGGAAGGTCCAGGGAAGGGAATGGAGCTGGAGCACCAGGAGAGGCTGAGGGAGCTGGGAACGGGGCTCAGCCTGGAGAAAAGGAGGCTCAGGGGGGACCTTCTGGCTCGGCACAACTCCCTGACAGGAGGGGATAGCCTGGGGGGGTCGGGCTCTGCTCCCAGGGAACAGGGACAGGACAAGGGGAAATGGCCTCAAGGTGTGCCAGGGGAGGTTTAGGTTGGATATTGGGAAAATTTCTTCATGGGAAGGGTGGTCAGGCCCTGGCACAGCTGCCCAGGGCAGTGGTGGGGTCCCCACCCTTGGAGGGGTTTAAAAGCCATGTGGATGTGGCACTTGGGGACAGAGGGGTCAGTGCTGGCCTTGGCAGTGCTGGGGGACAGCTGATGATCTCAGAGGGCTTTTCCAAGCACAATAATCCTGTGGTTCTGTGAGCGCTTCCGGATGCCCCTGAAGCCTGGCCACGACCAAGGCCACCACGATCATGTCCCACATGCCCTGGGCCACGTCCTGAGTGTCCACAGCAGGGCCGGATCCCGCAGGGCTCCATGGCCGTGTCCCTCTGCCCCATCCAAGGCAGGAATGTGCTCCAGCCCGCGCATGGGGCTGGTGAGGGCAGAGCTGCTGCAGGACCCTGCGTGGAGAAGGGATTTCCATTCCTTCCCCTTCCCCGTCTGCTGCCGATCCCGGGCCGGGGCTGCGATGGGTGGGATGGGGTTAACCCTTGGCAGCCGGGCTGGGAGCGGGGAGTGCCCCAGCCCTGGAATGGGGGGGCAGCCCCAGTGCAGACCCTCACGCCGGGGTGCTGCCCGTGCCACCCTGTGGGATTTGCCGTGGGCAGAGCACCCGGGATGCTCCGGGAAGCGCGGACCCCAGGGATGCTCCAGGAGCTCCGCCATGGGACACAACCCCTGGCAGGGACACACCGGGGGGTGGTGACACCCCAGCAAAGACCCCACACCCAGCCGGGACACAGCGACAGCAGCCCTGCCTGCTCCGGACCATTCTCCTCCTCTTGCTCCAAGCTGGAAATTCCTGCGTGATGCAGAACTTGTGGAACACAGCCTGCTTGAAATCCCCCGCCTCTGGAGCCTGGAAGGGCCCCCCGGCCTGCCTGGGACCCCCCAGCCTGGCCAGGCTTCCCCCCAGCTTCTCCAGCCTGCCTGGGATCCCCCAGCCCTCCGGGCCACCCCAGCCTTCCCGGGAGCCCTCCAGCCTGGCCAGGAACTCCCCCACACCCTCCCTGGGCCCCCCAGCCTGCCCGGGACCCCCAGCCGGGGGCTGCAGCATCCCCGTGCCCCGGGGTGGGGCGGGCGCGGCGGGGCNTCCTTCCCCTCCCGCCGAGGGCAGCCGGCGCCGGCCCGTCCCGTCCCGGGGCTCGGTGGGCTCCGCTGCGCTCCCCCGGCGCTTCCCCCTCCCCATGCGGGGGTCCCGGGTGGGCGGCAGTCCCGGCCCCCCACGCCCCACCATGGCCCGGCTCTCGGTCAAGGACCACCTGGACGGGATCCTCTCCGACTTCGAAGGTGCGGCCGGGGCTGCGGGGCCCCCCCCGCGGGGACCCCCCACTCGGGGCTGGGGGTGGTGGGAGGGAGGGGGGATGTCCCCCGGAGGGGAGAATGCTGC
>WEKY01047170.1:52505-66031 GCA_013390045.1 Picathartes gymnocephalus
CAAACCCTCCCCATCCATCCTAAACCTCCTGCCACCCCCCTTCTCCCTCTGCCACCCCCACCTTGCCCCGCATCCCCCCTCGCTGCTCCCCCCTGCCCATCACTCCGGACACCCTCCGGGGTCTCGGTGAGGCTGGATCAGGGGCCGGAGGCAGGTTTGGGGTAAAAGGAGGCGTTTTGGGCGGTACCAAAGCAGAGACACGGCTGTCGGGAGGGGGTCGCCGGCCCCTTGACCTCGTGGCCCCCCGGCAGCCCGGCCGGTGGGGCAGGGCTGGAGCGGCCGCAGAAATACCTGCCCTGGGGAGAGCTGTGATCGGCAGCGCCCACACCCCGGCCCCTGACCCCTGCCCTGCCCCGGGCACAGGGGCACCTGGGGAGGGGACAGGGACGGGAGCCTCAGCACCCCGCTGCCCCCGGCGCCACGGCTGAGGAAGAGGAGGGCGAGGGCGGGCTGGTGCCAGCGGGTGGGGTGCCGGGACGGGCTGGCACACGTGCGGGCGCCGTGGGGATGCAGGGGCGCAGCGTGGGCCGCCCCCACGGACCCCCCCGGGGGGAAGCGGCCGCCCGACGCTTGGCAGCGGGGGCGAGGAAGGCTCCGGGGGGAACCCGGGCCCCCCGTGCCCTCCCCGGGGCCGCGGACCCGGCTGCCGGCACCGCGCGGAGCCCCCCGGGCAGCTCCTGGGGAGCCTCGTGCGGGGCTGGGGGGAGCCAGGGGGCGGCTGCACCCCTGGGGGACGGTGCCCGCGTCCTCTGCCAAGCGCACGGAGGCGGTGGCAGCAGGAGCTTTGCGCCGGAGCCGCGATACCCCACGCTGGCACCCGGGGCTGTGCCGTGGGCTCGTGGCCGCTGCGGAGCCGCGTGGGGGGCGCAGCAGCGGCCACCAGAACGCGTTGTGACAGTCCCGCTGAGCGTGGCCCGCCTGCCATCGGTGGGCTCCGGGGTTAACGGCCGGGAAAGGGCAGGAATCCTTCCCGCCGGCTGCCTGGATGGATGCAGGGGGAGAGGGTCAGGCGGGGATCCGGTTACTCGGCCGGATCCCTTTCAGGAGGAATAAAGCGGGCAGTGTGCTGCGAGGGGAGCCGGCGGCACCGGCCAGATAAACCGGGGAACAATGATAAAACCCGCGGGGACAGCGCCTCAGGGCTGGGGAGGAGCTGGCGCCGGGCTGAGGTCCTCGCTGGGACGGGCTCATAAGCAGGAGGCACCTCTGGGTGATGGGGCTGAGGCGAGGTACCGCTCTCATGCCACCATGTCTCTCTCTGTCCCCAGCGCTCAAGAAGTCATTTGAGGCAGAAGATGGGGACGAGGCGCCCGGCTCCCCACTGTCCCTGCTGTCCTCAGGCACCGGCGAGAGCCACCAGCCCCTGCAGCCCGGCCACCNGCACCGGCCTGGCCACCGGCCGAGCCAACGGCACCACCGGCACCGGCATCGCCCGCGCCGCCTCCTTCCAGAGCCGCCCGGCCTTCGCCACGGGGCCGGGCAGCGACGGGGAGAGTCAGCGCAGCTCATCCTCCAGCCTAGAGAGCCCCGCGCCCATCGGGCCCCCCCAGCCACCGGGCAGCCCCCCGGCCGCCAGCCCTGGCTTGAAGAAGGTCCCATCCCATGGCAGCGTCTTCCCAGTGGAGCTGGATCATCCCCTCCGCGGGGCCGCCGCCAGCCACGGCTCTCTGCCAGCGCTGGACCTGCACATCGCCGAGGAACCGGGCTTGGGGACGCCGTGCGGCACCCAGAGCCCTGCACCTCAGCCTCGCACTCCCCAGCCTTCCTCCTCATCCTCCTCCTCCTCCCCGCTCCCATACGATGGCACAGAGACAGCCCCGGGGCTGCCGCCGCTCCCCGAGGGGCCGCGGGGGTGGGACATGGCCCCCCGCGTGGTGCCACGACCGCAGTGGAGGGTGACCCTCAGCGCCAGCCCCATCCTGTCCCGCCGGCCCCCTCCCCAGCCCTGGGGACAGGGGGAGGCAGCCCCGGCCGCCGCCACCCCCTCCGCGGGGAGGGCCGAGGGGCTGCCACCACTGCCAGCCCCCCAAGCCGCCACCTTCAGGCTGGTGTCGCAGCCGCAGATGGTGCAAGTGAGCTCCCAGCCCGCCTTCCTCGGGGGGCTGGTGCTGGTGCCGGCCCTGGGGACCCCGACAGCACCCGGTGGAGCCGGGGGGATCCCCCCCAGCGCCGCGCTGATGGCACCGCGGGGACCCTGCGTGCTGGCAGCGGCTCCCGGCGAGGCTGTGGACGGCAGCGGGGCAGCGGTGACTCCGGAGCACGGTAGGACTCGTTCTTGTCCACGTCCCCTCTCTCCATCGGGCACCCCTCGGCGGGCGCAGCGTTGCCAACACCCCGCATGAGCTGGTGGCGGGCAGAGCGCGGAGTGGCAGTGACTGTGGGGACAGAAGGAGCCCTGCCAGCTCGCTGCTCCCCCGTGCCGGGGGCCACGGGGCGCGTTGGATGTGGGGGGGCTGAAGGCGCGGAGCTGGCAGCGCTCCTGGCCCGCCCGTCCCCGCGGTGCCTGGCGAGCTGCCCGCACCGCCCCGGCGCTGGTTGCGTTTCCCGGCGCGGGCAGACAGGTCGGGACGCATGTGCCCCATCGCGCCGGGCCCCGCGCGTGCCGCCTATCGCCGCGATCTTGTCCCGCGTCCAGCGCTTTCTTCCCCTCTCATCCCCGCCTCGCTTGGCACGGGGCTGGATCCCGCTCCTCCCTTCCCGTGGGGCTCGGGAGGTGGCAGGGGGCCAAGGTGCGCCGGGGCGTGCTCGGCGTGCGCCGAGTGCCGCGGGGAACGGTGCCCGGCTCCCCGGCACGGCTGTGCCAGGCCCGTGCCCGTCCCCAAGCACGGGGAGGGGGTAGCCAAGTGTCCCCCTTCCCAGCGGCTGCTCTGGGAGGGCCGGAGGGCGCCGGGGTGGCCGGGAGACGGCCGCCACCGCCGGTGCTCCCAGGTTGGGTGCTTGGGGCTCTTTGCCCGTCTCGCTGGGCTGTCGTGGAGCCGCCGTCGCCGGGCCCTAAGTACTGACGCGGCGAAGGCATCCATACATCTGCTCCCGGCCGCGGTGAATCATCCCCCAGCAGTGCCCGTGGCCCTGCTGCCCAGCCAGCCCGGCTGCCCCGCTGCCCGCGGCTCCCCGGGCGAGGGGTGAGGCTGGGGACGAGCCGGGGTCGTGAGGACACGGGGGAACAGAGCTTGAGGCTGAGCCAGGAGTGATGGGGACACTGGGGGACAGTGCTCAAGGCTGAGTCAGCTGATGGGGACACTGGGGGACAGTGCTCAAGGCTGAGACAGCTGATGGGGACAAGGATATGGTGTTCAGGGATAAGTTCGGAGTGATGGGGACACAAAGGGACACCAGTTGGGGCGGTGCCAAGGTGACAGGGACATGGGGACACGGTACTTGGTTCCAAGCCGGGGTGATGGGGACACAAAGGGAAAGTGCTCAGGGCTGAGAAGAGGTGCCAGGGACACGGTGCTCAGGACCAAGCTGCGGTGATGCAGTTGTGCTCAGGGCCGAGCTGGGGTCATGGGGACACGGTGCTTGGGGCCAAGCCGGGGTCACAGGGAGATGGGGGACAGTGCTCAGGGCTGTGACAGGGACACGGTGCACAAGCCGGGGAAATGGGGACACGGCGCTCGGGATGGAGCCGGGGTGATGAGGGGACAGTGCTCAGGACAGAGCCGTGTTGGTGGCCGGCAGCCGAGCGCGGCGTGCCCAGGCTGGGGGGACACACGAGCCAGCGGGCAGCGGGTGGCACCAGCTGCCCTGCAGATGGCCCAGGACTGGCAGGGGGCTGGCAGACACTGCTCGGGCACAGCGCTTTCTCCGCCAGGAAGAGGTGGGAACGTGCCGTTTCCTTTCCCGGGAGGCCACCCCGGCCCCCAGCCGCTGACACCCGTGGGTGGCTTCGGGGCGCCCTGGCACGGTGGGTCGCACACCCCCATAGGAGGAAGCTCCGAGTGAGCCGCCGGCCGCCGCATTTCACTTCCACACCGGGTCGCCCACGCAGGGCCCGGGGCGAGGAGGAGGAGGAGGAGCGGAGGAGGAGCCGTGGGCCGCAGCCGCCCTCTGCCTTGCACCCCAGGAGCCATTTGGCCCCGGTGACCAGCTCTCGGCGGCAGCAGCCCCGGCTCCGGCCGGCTCGCCCAGGTAGGGATGGCGTGGTGGCAACGGGCAGGGCGGTGTGCGGGCAGGGGGTGCTGCCACCGGGGCTGGGTGACTGTCCCTTGTCCCCAGCAGTGCTGCAAGCGCAGGGTTTCGCTCAATGGTTCACTTCTGTTTCTGCTCACCGATGTCTCCCCAGCCACCCCAAGCCCCGTCCCGTGGCTCCCACGGCCAGACGGACGGGCTGGCCCCGAGTCCTCCTGCACATGGGGATTGTCACCGCTGTCCCCTTAGGTGGTGTTTGGCACCGGGAGAGGCACTGGTATTTCTGGGTCAGCTCAGCCGGGCCGGTAGAGCTGTGGTGTGGCTGGGGCGGTGGGTGCATCCCCAAAATCCTCCATCCCTCTGCCGGAGGGGTCAGCTCCCTTCTGCTGGAGCTGGATCATCCCATGCCGGGCTGCTCGGTCTGGAGCCGTGGTGAGCAGCCGGACAGGGAGCTCCTGTCCCAGCTCATACTCTCCCAGCACCCTGCACCCTTGAAGCTTTATTACAGGCTTCCCGGGGAACTGGCCAATTAACCCTGCATCAGTAATTAAATCCATGGAGGAGACCACGGACCCGGGATTACTTGTCCCTGTCTGGAAAATAAGAGCAGCCGTGATGAGTCCTGGAACAGGTCTGGCTGCAGGAGACATTTGCCCCGGAGCTCCCTGGGGATGCCAAAGAGCTTCCACGTGGCCACCCGGCTGCTGGCCATTGCCAGCGGGGCTTTTTGGCAGCCGGGGCAGAGACACGGGGGGCTCTGGACCCGTGGGGGAGGCAGCTGTGGGTGCAGCACCCGGTGTCACCTCGGACATGCCCTCTGGCTGCGGGTGTCTCCTTGGTGCTGCCGCTGGCACAGCGCAGGGCAGTGGCTGAGCCCCTGCCTGGGGGCTGCACCCTCTTGAGTCGGGGCAGCACCCTGGGGACCACCCCGGGGAGCTGGGGGGTGCAAGCACCAAATCCCGCCTGCTCCCTGCCCGCAGTGTCCAGCACCCTGGATGGCTCCAGCGGCTGCATCGCTTGCACCCGTCTGGATCTGTTCTGGATCTGTCCTGGCAGCTGCCAAGGCTGGCAGGGACTGGGAAGGGGGGCCAGGGTGGGGGTGCAGGGTGTCTCCCGGGGAGCAGGGCTGCAGTAGTTGTGTGGGGGTTCTCCTCCTGATGGGCGCCTCCCATCCCGCGTTCCTGCCAGCCTGTGGAACAGCCTGTTGTGGCGGGCGGTGCTGGGTGGGTGGATCCCCGCCGCAGTGGGCACCCTGCCCTCCCCCAGCCCCCCCAGCCGGGCGTCACCGCTGTCACCAGGAAATCCGCGGCTGTTTCACCACTTCCGAGGAACCTTCCGACCCAGGGGGAGCTGGGACATGCGACACTGCTGTCCCCAACCCTGCCGTCACTCTGGCAGCCAGCGGGCACAGGGTGCTGGGTGGCTCCCACGCCGGGTGCCGCTGCCATGGCAATGGGGGTGTTCAGCTCCATCATCTCCTGGTACCCCGGGCTGGCTCAGGCCGGCCCCTGCCCACATTCCCCTTGTCCCTGGCTGCGTGGCACACGGACATGGTCTCAGCAGGTCTCTCACAGCCTGGGCCATCGCAAGCTGCCGCTCCAGCCTCGCCGGTGCCAAGCGCCGGCTGGCACATCCGGGGGAGGCTGCGGCTTGGGGGGACGCAAGCGCCGTGGGGCACTGCGGCAGTGGGGCGGGTGGCAGGGCCACCAGCCCTTGTCCCACCCGGCCGTGCCGCGGCTGGGCACAGGTGCTGCTGGAAAGGGGCGGGGGGCACAGTGCAGGGTGGTCCCCGGTGCCCGTGGGGATCGTACCCACAGCCAAGCACTCCCACTCCCATTCAGTGCCACCGCAGCCACCCACGGGGGCGATGGGGGACAAAGTGAGGAGTGGGGGTGTCCTGTGTCATGGGAGGGGTCGCCATCCGTGCTGGCCTGCCTGGGAGGCTGAGCAGTGCCATGTGCTAGGTGGGCACAGCCATGTGGGCACAGCCGGGTTGGCACAGCCTTCCCCACCCACCAATCAAGCGGCAAACCGGGCGCAGGGGCTTGGCTGTGGTGGGGAGGGGGCTGCGGGGGGCGGGATATTGCCATGCTGGTCATGCGTGGGAGCCGCAGCCTCGGCGGAGCCGGGTTGGTGCCAGCCGGGAGCTGGCGAGGGAAGGGGCCGGGCTCCGGCACCGCCGGGGATGGGGATGCGGGTGGTGCCCAGGGGACCCCCCCGCCCGTAGCGGGGTGCTGAGCGAGGGCATCGCGGCGCCGAGGTAGGACCTGAACAATGGCCGTGCGGGGAAGCAGCAGCAGGAGGAGGAGGAGGAGGAAGAAAGGGATTTGGGGCTGCCGCACAAAGGGCTGGGGCGGGCACGGGGCCCCGCTGGCCCCCGGGCTGGGGCCCGCTCCGGGCACGGTCCGCCGGGCAAGCCCCACGTGTCCCTTGGGGTTCGGGGCTGCGCTGCACCCCCGACAGCCCCGGCGCCCCTCGGCCAGCGGTGCCCAGTGCCTGGGTACAGTGTGGGTGCAGTGTGGGGCGGCACGCCCTGCCCTGGGGCCGGAGCCCCCCGCCTGTGCCGAGCGCTGCTGCAGGAGGTGGCCTGGCCCGGGGTGACCGCAGAGCAACCGGTGGCATCGTGGGGTCCGGTGGCGCCCCAGAGATGCCCCTGGCACCTCCTCGGAGCCTTCGGCATGGCGCGGGGGCGGCGTGTCCGTGTTGCCAGGCCGAGCCTCAGCGGCTCCCAGGAATGCGCCGGGGCTGCGTGCCCGCCGGCACGGCCGCTGCTGGGGCAACGCTGCCGGCGCACGGGTGGGCACCGAGGGGTGGGCACCGAGGGGTGGGCACCGAGGGGTCCCGGCTCACCGCCTTTGCCCACCCCGCGGTGCAGGGAGCAGCCTGGAGCCCGAGGAGCGCAGCATGGAGCCGCCGGCCGTGCCAGAGGAAGAGGAGGAGGAGGAGGAGGAGAAGGAGAAGGGGGCGGTGCCCCTCTCCGTGGCGACCGGCCCCGTGGGTTGCCAGCTCTTTGGATACGTGGGAATCGAAGCTGTGCTCGACCAGATGAAAATCAAAACCATGAAGACAGGCTTTGAGTTCAACATCATGGTTGTGGGTGAGCGCCGGGTGTGGGGTTTGCTCCTGGTTGGGGTGGGAGTACTGGCTCTGATTCCACTATGACAGGGGAAATCATGCTTTTTAGGGGTTTTAAGGAAATTTAAGCGATTTTAACTGATTTAAGTAGCAAACAATCGAAAAGGAGTTATATCCCGTACCCCATAGCACAGTGATGCTGATAGGAGAGCTCATCCCAACCCCTGGGATGCTCCCAAAAGGATATTGAGGGGCCATCACCTTGGGGAATAAATTTATTTGGAAGATAAACTGAACTATCCCAACCTCTGGGATGCTCCTAAATGGATACCAAGGGGTTATTGCCTTGGGGAAGAAATTTATTTGGGGATAAAGCAGAGTTATCCCAACTTCTGGGTTGCACCCAAGTGGGTATCAAGATGTTACTGCCCTGGGGACAAACCAGAGCTGCCGGTGTCCCCTCAGGGCAGAGCGGGCTGGGGAAGTCCACAATGGTGAACACCCTCTTCAAGTCCAAGGTGAGCCGCAAATGCTCACAGCCTGGCCAGGAGGAACGTATTCCCAAAACTGTGCAGCTCCAGTCCATCACCCATGGTAAGGTCACCACCACCATGGGGTCGTGTCCCACCATCCCCTGGGAGAAGCAGGGGACTGGGGTGGGGGTCTGAAGCTGCATTCACAGCCTCAAAACATCCCCCGTGCCTGGTCCCCTGTGTTTCCCCAACGCTGCTTCCCCCCAACCCACCTCTGTGCCCCACAGTCATCGAGGAGAAAGGGGTGAAGATGAAGCTGACGGTGACCGACACACCAGGGTTTGGGGACCAGATCAACAATGAGAACTGGTAGGACACAGTGGGGTGCAGGAGCCCAGCTCTGTGGGTGGCAGTTTGGGGTAAGGGTTGAGCTCAGGTGCTGTCCCTCCTCATCCTCAGCTGGGACCCCATCATCAAATACATCAACGAGCAGTACGAGAGGTACCTGCGGGAGGAGATCCTCATCACCCGCAAGAGGAAGATCCCGGACAGCCGGGTCCATGGATGTGTCTACTTTGTCCCCCCCACGGGTCACTGGTGAGTCCCCACTCACAGCACCCATAGGTCACTATGGGGTGGTTGTGTCACCCTGGAGTGGTGGTGGTGGGGTCACCATGAGGTGATGGTGGTGGAGTCTGGGGTGATCATGGTGGGGTCATGTCAGGGTCACTCTGGAGTGGTAGTAGTGTGGTCACCCCATGATGACTGTGGTGGGATGGTCGCTATGAGGTGGTTGTGTCACCCTGGGATGATGATGGTGGGGTCACCCCAGGGTGACAGTGATGGGGTGTCACCCTGGCATGTTAGTGGGGAAGGTCACCTCAGGGTGATGGTACTGGGGTCACCTCAGAGTGACCATGGCATGGTAGTGGTGGGGTCACCCCACAGTGACAGAGGTGGGGACACCCTGGAGTGATGGTGGTCCTTGTCAGGCTGCGCCCGCTGGACCTGGAGTTCATGCAGCGGCTCAGCAAGATTGTCAACGTGGTGCCGGTGATCGCCAAAGCTGACACCCTCACCCTGGAGGAACGGGCAGAGTTCAAGCAGCGGGTGAGGACAGGTCCCCCAGGGGCTCCCGGGCTGCCCCATGTCCCCCCCAGCCCCAGCTCAAGCCCTGCGTCCCACAGATCCAGGAGGACCTGAAGAGCCACGCCATCAGCGTGTACCCGCAGGAGGACTTCGACCAGGACCCCGAAGACAGGGCACTGAACGACAGGATTCGTGTGAGTGCCGGCATGCTGGGACTGAGGGGGCCGGCCCCTGGGGAGCAGGGTGGGCGACAGGGACCCTAGGGAGCCCAGCAGGTACCCCGGGGACCCTGGGGGTGAGCACAGCCTCTGTGCCGGCAGGAGAAGATCCCCTTCGCCGTGGTGGGGGCAGACCAGGAGCACCAGGTGAACGGCAAACGGGTGCTGGGCCGCAAGACCAAGTGGGGCATCATCGAAGGTGAGCAGAGCCCCTCACACCGCCAGCCCTCCGCAGGTGCAGGGAGCAGCAGCCACGGGTGTGTCCCCGCCGGGCTGGGTGCTGAGCCGTGGCAGCTGGCACGGAGCTGTGCTGTGCTCTGGTGGCACCCGGAGCGTGCCGGGATGCGCTGCCTGGGCATCCCAGCACCACCGAGCCCTCCTGCCCACCGTGCCCCTCTGCCTTGCTTTGCAGTGGAGAACCCGGCACACTGCGAGTTCCCCCTCCTGCGGGACCTGCTGATCCGGTGAGCGGGGCACAGGGTAGGGAGTGCTGGAACCCCGTGGGGCGGCGGGGACACTGACATGACGCCCTTGCTCCCCCTGCCACCCCGGGCAGGTCACACCTGCAGGACCTGAAGGACATCACCCACAACGTCCACTACGAGAGTTACCGCGTGCGGCGCCTGAACGAGAGCAACCGGCCGGGGCTGAGCCCCCTCAACGGGCTGCCTGCCAAGGGTGAGGCCAGCAGCCACCTCTGAGCCACCTCGTGCCCCCCAGAGCCACCACTGGACCCCGTGGCAGTGCCCACCCCTGCCCACCATGGCTGTGCCAGGAACCTGCCTGGGGTGAGGAGCTCCCCCCAAGAGTGCCCAGCTGCCCTGACATGGGTCCCTCATCCCCAAGCCCTGCCATGGGCACAGACCCCCGGACCCCGTGTGACATTAAAGGTTAATCCAGAGCCTTCAACCCTCACCCTCCTGCTGGACTCCCAACTTTTGATGTGCCACCCCTCTCCTGTGCTGCTCTGGGAGCTGGGGCCCTCCCAGGCACCCTGGGAAGTGGAGGTGCTGCCTGTGGGCTGTGACCAGGGTGCAGATGCCCTCCCTGTGGTCACCTCACCTGCCCTTCCTGGTGATGGCAGCTGGCACAGCTGGACTTTGAGCCGCTTATCAGGTGGTGGAGGTGCCGGAAGGGGTGTGGAGGTGCCAGAGGGGTGTGGAAATGTCGCCCACAAGGGTGTGAAGGGGCTACACCCAGCTGTGGCACCCCCCTGTCAGGGGCACCCAGTGCTGGGTGCAGCCCCTAAACCCCTCCGGGGGACGCAGCGGGCACTGCCCTGCTGGCTGCCAAGCCCTGGCACCTGCCGAGGTGTCAGGGTGCCCCCCCTGTACTCTGGGGGTGCATGAAAGGCCCCTTTGTGCCTCCTGCCGTGGGCAGGGCCGGGGCTCGCTGCCAGGCCGGTGGCACACGGTGGCTTCCTGCCCGCCCCGGCCCCAGCGCAGGGCTCGGCGTCACCGCCCTTTGCCCAGCCCCGCGTTAATGATCCACCCGCCCCCGCGGCCGCCAGCCCCCAGCAGGCACCCGGCGTGGTGGCAGCGCCAGCAGAGCCGGGGGTCCTTGGCACGGGCGGCTCGGGGGGGCTGGCGGCTCCCTGCCCTGCGCCCCACCCCTGTTCCCCAGCACCCCGATAAGAGTGGCTGCGGGCAGCGCCCATCGCCCGGCGCGGCGTGGGCAGAGAGCGGCCGGACCATGGCCGTGGCCACGGTGAACCTCCGTGCCCTGACCTCCTGGGTGGGCATCGCCCGGCTCTTCGCCCTGGTGCTGTCCTGCCTCTCCTTCAGCTTGGTGGCCTCCACCGGGCACTTTGGGGGTCCCTACGGGACGTGGTGCATGTTCACCTGGTGCTTCTGCTTCGCCGTGACGCTGCTGGTGCTGCTGCTGGAGCTGCTGGAGCTCTGCCCGCTGCTGCCGCTCTCCTGGGATGACTTCACCTCCGCGTTCTCCATGCTGGCGGCTCTGATGGTCTTCACCTCCTCGGTGGTCTTCCCTGCCACCTTCATCAGCAGCCCCTGCAGCAGCAACCAGTGTGCCCGGCAGGCCGTGGCCACCACCACCTCCTGCCTCTGCTTCCTCGCCTACGCCACCGAGGTGGCCCTGACCCGCGCCAAGCCAGGGGACATCAGCAGCTTCCTCTCCACTGTGCCTGGGCTCCTCAAGGTCTTCGAAGCCTACGTGGCTTGCCTGATCTTCTCCTTGCTGGATGGATACCATGGGCAACCTGGCCTGATGTGGTGCGTGGCCGTCTACTCCATCTGCTTCATCTTCACCCTCCTCATCATCATCTTCACCATCGGCCGCTGCCTCACCTACATTCCCTGCCCGCTGGAGAAGATGCTGGTGGGGTACAACTTCCTGGCCTTGCTGATGTACCTCACTGCCACCGTCCTCTGGCCCCTCTACAGCTTCCGGGGACGGAGCCGCCCCGACCCCTGCGGCACAGACTGCTGGTGGAACAAGAACCTGGGGGTCACCTTCCTCACCATCTTCAACCTCATCGCCTACTTGGTGGACCTGGTCTACTCCACCAGGATGGTCTTTGTCAGGGCACCTCCCTAAGGGCTCGGGGTGGGGTGAGGGCTGGCGGGATGTGGCTGGCTGCCGGTGTCCATGCGGAGCTGCCGGTGGAGCTGAGGAAGAGGCCGGATGCCTCGGAAAGCTCCTGGTCGCCGTGCTGGAGCAGAGAGCCAGGGGGTGCTCCCAGGGCCGCGCTCAGCCCGGGGCCCCACGGGCTGCACAGACAGGGGGGCTGGAGGGGCCACGAGGGGCTCCAAAAACCCCGGAGCTTAAGGGGAGTTTTGGGATTAAATTGGGTCATTTTTCACTTGTTTCTGCCTCCTCTTTCTTCCCCTTCCCAACCTACTGTAGGATCCTTGCTGGGGGGTGAGAAACTGGGGGGCACCACTGGGAGGCACGGGTGACTTTGGGGGGCATCAGCAGCGCTATGGGGGCAGCAGGCTCTGGCAAATCCTTTCTGCTCCGTGTTGACTCGGCACTGGAGTGAAGCAGGGCATGACCAGGAAAAGCCCAACCCGGATGCCTTTTCCTTGGCACCTGCGCAGGGCCCTGCCAAACAGGTTCAGGAGGAATGCAGCTGTTGGGGGTGCTGAGAGCCCGCCAGGTACTTGTCACCAGCATGGCCGGGTCCTTGTCACCACCACAGTCACCCCAGTGGGAGCCCTGCTGGGTTTGGTGCCAGTCATGTAGTCTGGAGTCCCCCTTTTGGGGGCTGCTGTGGTGTCCCCTCCCTGGGGGGAAATGGAGAGGGGGGGTGACTGCCACCCAGTGCCACCAGAGCTGGGGGTGCTGACACCGGGCACCGGGGGACAGTGACACCACAGGCTGGTGTGTGGGAAGAAGGCAGCGATGCAGGGCAGGCAGGGGAAGGTGTGCCTGCGGGCAGAGCTCCTGGCACCGCACTCCCGGATGTGGGATGGGTGCCTGTGGGGCACCCTGGCAGGTCTTGGGGCCACTGTCCCCACGCTGCTCCTTATGCCACTGCTTGTCCTGGCCACAGCCTGGGGCCATCTCTGCTGCCCCGGGGCTGCCAGGACCATGTCGGGGCACATCACCACTGCCCTGGCACTCACAGGGTGACACGATGTGGGGTCCCCCCTGCCAGGAGATGGCACAGACTGGCAACCCCAAAAGAGCCCGCGGGTGCCACAGTGCCTGGGCAGGTGGGACTTCCATGGCCGGTGCCAGGGCCAGTGCAGTGCCGGGTCGCAGCACTGCCAGTGATGGCAACACCACAGGGTGGCCTGGTGGGTGTCCCCTTTGCCCGATCCCTGTCCCCACAGTGGCCATCAGCACGGCACTGATGGGCTACTCCCCTGCACTCCGGGCAGCAGGGCTGGAGGGCATGGCAGAATTTTGGGAGGAAATAACAGGAAAATGGCAGTGGCGAGGCACAGCCCGGTGCAACACCCGAGAACTGGGTATTGACAGTGCCCAGGAGGATGGAAGTGAGCGGAGGAAAGAGGACGGGAGGCACAGGGAGTGAGTGGCAGCGGTGTCACCGGTGATGAGCTGTGCTGGCTGTGGATGGCACGTGGGCGCTGCCAGCACGTGGGGTGTGGTGAGGCTGGGGCGACAGGGTCCGGGCTGGCAGCGGGGTGCAGATGAGTGGCTGGAGGAGCTTTGGGGGTCCCCAGGGGGGAGCACAGCCCGGGAGCCCCATCGGGGCATCTCCCAGCTGGGGACACGGCGGTGCTGGGGGTCGCTGGGAGCACCTGGGTGCGGGAAGCCCCGGTGCCGGTCCGTGCCGTGCCAAAGGAGCCCTGGTGCTGCGAGGTCTCTCGGTGCCGTGGTGCCGTTGTCACTGTCATTGTGCTGCGGTGCCGGTGCCGGTAGCCGCGTCCCTGTCCGTGTCCGTGTCCGTGTCCATGCCGGTGTCACTGTCACTGCGGTGCGATGCGGTGCCGATCCAGGTGCGGGGCCAGTGCGGTGCCGGTGTCGCTGTCATTGCGGTGCAGTGCCGGTGCCAGTGCTATGCAGTGCCGGTGCCGGTGCGGTGCCGGTGGCACTGTCACTGTCACTGTCA
>WEKY01047173.1:0-13403 GCA_013390045.1 Picathartes gymnocephalus
AGAGAGAGAGAAAGAAAGAAATATGTGATGGGGGACAGAAAGAGAGGAACAGGGACAGAATAAGGAGAATATCAGCACTCTGTGGATCCCAATGATGCTCTGTTGATCCTCTCCAGCTGCCCTTCTTGGTGGTGAAGGTTCCCCCAAAAAGCACAGAATCCAATGGGTTAATATACACTCAGGCCAGGTAGNACGTTCTTTTCCTTGTGTACTTGTTTATCTCAGGTGATGGAACAGTGGGTTTTCCCTTTATCTAATCTCGGCAGTTTGACTTTCAGTCCAAAGTCCCAGTCAGGTATCTTCAAGGAGACTTCTTAGGTTTAGCTTCTTTATACAGTTTTTGTTAAAATAAGCAAAACTTTATATCAATGTTTGAGGCATGAAGTATTTCAGTCTCCGACACTAGGGTTTTGTGACTTCTTCCTGTCTGCTGTTCTAAGAGCTCTAGTTTGCAAAAGAGTTTCCATGCACTCCAAGAGTGTGTACCTGTCCCTGCCATAAACACCCTTCTCAGAACTTGGCTTTCTCTTCTTATGGTCAGAACATTTAAAGCCATCTCAAACGCAGGATGGAAGGGTTGGCTCTCCAGCCTCATGATGGTGGCAATCAGTATAACCTCTGCCTGTATGTGCCCCTAAGAAAGTAATTTTGGCTGGCATTTCCTTCATGTAGTGACAGATAGCTTGCTCAATAAAGGCCTTGTGTACAAACAGAAGTGAATTAATTTAATTAAAGCAAGTTGGAGTTTTTGAGCAACTTCTGTATGGATGATCGTGATTCCTTAGCTTAGCTAAGCTCCTTTTCAAGACAATATTTGTAAATCCTGATTTAAAATGTTAGTTCTTATTAATCATTGGAAAATAGATGAACTACCAGTACTTAAATACTTTTATTTAAATTAATGACTTAAATCTTCTTCAAAGAGTCAATGTGAGGACCAAAGCTGGCTATGGATTGGACATGACCCATATTTTTCTCAATTAGGATAAAGACACAATAGTGATGGCCAGGCTGTATGGTACAATGAGCCATAAAGTAATCTAGAAAGATATACATCTGCATTTTTATGGTTTGTTTTTTCTTTCTGAATGAGATTTACTTTCTGAAGCATCCATTTCTGAATAATTTCTGGTCTTGTGCCTTGCCTGAACTTTGGCCATAATTCCTTGACTGTGATACTACTACTATTTTCAGATCAATTAGTGGTGCTCAAAAGATGGTTTTAGTATGAAATGGGGCAAGATAAAGCCTGATTAGATGAGCTGTATGGTGACAATGATTATGTCTTGAAACTCAAATGTCTGTTGTAATATAAATTGAAGGAAATATAATATAAGGGATAGGTAAAAATAAAGGAAAAGGAATGTTTAGATCAAGAAAATCTAAACATTTCTGTTGCATTTCATTTTTAAAGGAGCATCTGGAGGGCCTGGGCTCATTGTTTATTTTGGGAGGAGGGGTGTGGGTAGCCTGGTTTGGGCTTTTGGATCGTGTTTGTAGTGGGGGCTTTTTGGGTTTTCAGACTTACAAATCTGATATTTACTTTTACTCCCAAATCATGTGTATCATGCATCTTTTTAATATTTTCGGATCTGCTATCATGCTCAGATATTTAAAGATTAGGATATGGGCTTGGAAAAAGGAAATATAACCTCAATTTTAACACAAACGTCTTGAGGAAGAAACTCATCTGAGCCCATCCTGTGTGAAAGGAGAAACAAATCATGAATAAAGTATTTAGAGATGCCTGAAAACACAAGGGGAATGAATGGATCTAAGGCATCTCCATTAGGATTTCTGTGCTGAGCAGTAACTAGTTAGTGTCATGGGTATAGCAGCAACCTTTCTCAGTGAGGGGACAGAGAACCACCTTTTTTCCTGTAGGCACTTAATCAGTGGAAGCCACTGCCTCACAAGTCAGCCGGCTGAATGGACTAAGTAAAAGATGGGGTGTGGAAGCTGACAAATTACTTTGACTGTTAAGTAAAGGGACTGGTGCTTTTAAGGAATGGCAGGAAAGAACAACAAAGCACAGGGCTAGAAAAAGATATGGATGCAGCAAAGTAGCATTTGTAAAGTGATCCTGGAGTAAGCACAGAGTTCTAGGTATGGGGTGGGAAAAGGCTTCCGCTCCTTTTTATAGTTGAAAGTTAGATCTCTAAGGAAAGGTACTGAGTTTTATTTTTTTCTGGTGACCTAAATGAAAGGGATCTCTCATCTCACCCACCTGCAAGAATAGTTGGGACTGCATCAGAGATGAAAAAACCCTAATGCTATTATAAAGCTGTTCTTTTCGTTCAGTGGCATAATTTGTGAATTTTTGGGCATATCCTCCTTGCAAATGCCATAGTCATAGCTTGAAAATAGAAAATGGGATATTTATAAAAATGGTTTGCAACAATTTTGTCATAAAATGTATCATCAAATCCCTTATTAGCACTCTTACCATTTCTGAGAATGGCATTTTAGATAAGCATATCAGTATGTATTCCAGAGAGAAGAAGGAAAGAAATAATTTTTCCTGCTTTTCCCTGATGTATTAAATCATAAGCTATTTTTCTTATTTTTCACCACCTTGTGTTCTACCTGTAGTACCATTTGCTGTGCATTGTATCTAATATTTCTAACTCCTACACTACAAAATCCCTGAAGATCCACTAAGAGAGGACATTGACAAAGTAATAAAAATGTTTTTGTTTTGTTTTCTTTGTTAATCATGCACTATACACAGCAGAGCTGTCGTGGAGTTGTTTGTATATTTTTGGCTCATTTAATCTCAGCAGAGAATTGCTATGGCTAACTGACTCCAACCTGTGGATCCTCGAGAAGGTGCAACAACCCTTTTCTCTATTTGTTTCTAATTTCCTAAAAATAATTAATTAATCTATATTGCTCTTCATAGCACAGACTGAACATAGGTGCAAGGACGGATATTTCTAGTGTCATTCAGGTTGTGCTTGTACAAGAGCAGTGAAGAAACTTGATTTTGAATGACAACTGTTAGCTCTCCTTAACACTTAGCAGCTCTCATACATCCTACTCTTGTCTGGTTTTGCGTATTCACTTTTTTCTTTTAATCAGCCTGGGTACTAATATAGAAGGATGAAAAACAAGAAGGGACAAAAGTAATAATGCACAACTAACATTATAACTTAATTGACATAACAGAGATTTGTGGGATAACTTGAGAGGAATAATACTATTAAAGAAGGAACATACGAAGAAGAAGATTTATGCTGCTCTGTTATTCAAATATTTGTATGCTTGGATTGGAATTCAGAACGCAGAAGGAATGGCATCTGCTGAAATTCCATGGACTATAACAGAAGGAAAAGCAATCAGGGGCACTATTGTGTTGATGCTGCATGGCATATCCCCAGATTTGTAAGGACAGGTAGACAGTGCTTTCCATGAGCAGCCACAGACTAAATAAAAGCAGTGAATACTGCAGGAGGAAGTATTTCCCAGAAATCTTTTGTGGGAGGTGTACTACTAGATAGTAACTGCCTATCAGATATTTGGTAATTTTGTTACAGCTTCTTGGTGTAGAAAGCTAAAATACAGCTCAGATGAACACCACGTAGTGGGGTTTAGTTGAGAACATGGAAATGGAGGACAACCCCTTGAAGATAATGAAAAGAAGGGAAAGTCAAAGAACAACAAAAGAAAACCAATGAACTAGAAGAAGCCAAAGTCCAGAATTCAGTGCAGTTAGCAAGCTGACAGATGAAATTTCTTGGGATGCAAATTTAGAAGAAGTTAAGCTGTGGCAGTGTAACAAAAAGAAAACAGCAGCAAAGACAGAAACTAATAGTAGATTTAGTGAATGGCAACATGAAAATAAATGAAGCTATATTAATAGTCCCCAAAATTTCAAACAACACGTAGTCATGCTTCAGTGTAAAGTGATGTTGCAGAGATGAAGCAGACGGAGCATGAAGTAGGAATGGACACATGATATTTATATATGGGAAAAGTTATCCTCTATGTTTCAAACATGCATGATAATGTTGAAACCAATTTACTCTTAGCTTTTCTTTTCTGTGTAATTTGGTTGTTTCCATACCAATATATACATATTCTTATACTTCAGATGAGGTCAGAATTATTTATGATATTTTTAAAGAGTATTTTTCTTGAATTTAAACATGCAAATATTTTTGAAATCTGTCTACAAATTACAGCAGTTAGAGAATGTTTCCCTTTGGTTGTAATCTCTCCTTTGTCAAGGGTTTTTTTTTCCATTTATTGTACGTAATAGAGTTAAATTACAGTGTATCTCAGCATTCTTCTTTAACATCTCATATACTGGAGAAGTGCCATTTTGATAATTTTTATAACTTTGACCTAGGAAGAAATTGATATATTATGAACACTTTTGTCACCATATTTTGTTAAAATGAATATGCTACCTAAACTGTGTGTTTTGTGACAGAAGTGACATACTGAATGGATTTTGAGCAATCCTTTGTTCCAAGGATTTAAAATCTAAATATACAGAATTATCCATTCAGAAGTTCTAATCAATGCAAGTTCTCTTATCTAGTTGGGAAAACATTTTCTTCTGGATGAGATGGTATCAGATGCTTTCTCACCTTCATGTATTTTGCTTGAGCTGTGAATTAAATCTCTTCTGGATGTAAGTATTGCTGATTTTTATGGCCTCTCTTTAACTGCTTCATGAAGTCATAGTCACACAAATTATCTTAGTCATAATCTAATTAAATAGAATGAGAGCTGTGTTTGCATTTCAGAATTCTCTCTCCCACTCATCATAAATATAGCAAAATGTGTGTATTTTTGCACAGGCAAATATATGTGTGTATCCCTATATATGAAAACATGTAAGAATATAACAGGCCTCACAAATCTGTTCTCAGATTAAGCTCTCAAAATATAAAACAGTAGGGTTGAAAATTAGTTTTGATTAAAACTATGGGTTCTAGTGGTTAACTTCGCAATCCAACTGCAGGTCATTTTTACACTGCTTGGACTAGCAATTTAATGCTAGATCATGGAAAAAATAGGCATACAGAATTAGTTTTGTAAAATGATGATGTATATTTTGCTGGACATGAAGATGGTTCAGAAAAGCAGAATTTTTTGTGCATTGTTCATGTAACGATTACCGTAACAGTGGTTTGTAAGGCAATCTTTGAAGAAACGCTTGATGTTTAAGGAGAAATTTAAAAAAAGAAAAAAATATTTTTTTGATTGGTGGAAGAACAAAAAAACCCCTCACCAAATCCCAAAATACTACTCCTTGAACACTAAAGAATATTGTAGAAATTAATACAAAAACCTAAACTTATGGATTTAAAGTTCAATTTTCCGATTGTATCAGGATGATTTCATCCAATACTGAGCAGATTATACCTAATGAAGAATGTCAAATATGTACGGTTGCACTTTTTTACTTTCTAAAGATCCACTTAGGTTACTAGAATGGGAAAACAAGCGTGGGTCTGTGCCTGATGTGGACTTGAGATGTAATATCCTATTATTTCATTATTCAGACATAAAATGACATAGTGTTGGAAACTTTGACCACATATACGCTTGCATTTCTTATGTACAATTCTGTAGTATTTCAGATTTGTCCTAATCCTAAAGAATTTACCAGTACAAACTCATGCCATTTCTCTAATTTGGTAAAAACTCACACTTCTAAAATGTCAAGGACACAATAAATGGCAAGTTCTTTGTTTGCCAGACCTGCAGTGCTGCAGATTTAACCACCTGGTAAGGTCCTGGGCCAGTGGGCCAAGCCTGGCAGTCTGTATGTGATTATCAAGGTTATTGTTGTAGCCACAAATGGGAAAATATTCAGTTCAAAAGAATAAACCTACAGAAATATTGGCAGCTCATCTAGGTGCACTTGAAAGTAATTTTACTGAGTTTTTCATGACTATATTCTGCTATTTATTTATGTATTGTTTCATGTTTCCTAACAATTTCTCTATCTTCACACTGAAACAATTCAGCAGTATCTCTACTGCCAAATCTGAGTAACAACTTTAAGCTCCCAATATGTAATTGTCAGGTCTTGTTACTTGTGTGACAGGGTCCATATAAAGGCCCAAAATGTGGATCCCCATCTCTTGTTCCCTGTTGGTATCCATGGAGTACCTAGAGTTCACAGGTCTCCCTCTCTGTAAAATTGCTACTGATGCGTTTTGCCATAAACAGGCACCAGTGAGGAATTTGGCTGTTAATGCTTTTCATGTCTAGATTTCCATAAGGAAGATTTAACTGGTATCTTGCCCATGGGGATTAATGTAGTAATCATTCTATGATTATGGATTGGTGAACATATTCTTGTGCAGTAAGCTAGTGAATGTACACATTCTGAATGTCAGTTTCTTTCTAAAAATTAAAAACAATATTCTTAGAATCATCGAACCATAGAACATGCTGAGTTGGAAGGCATCCATCAGGATTATCGATCCCAACTCTTGGCTCTGTGGAAGGCAACCTAACAATCACACTACCTGAGAGCATTGTCCAAACATTCTTTGGACTCAGACAAGCTGGGTGCTGTGAACACTCCTCTTGGGAGACTGTTCCAGTGCTCAGCCACCTTCTGGGTGAGAACCTTTTCCTGATATTCACCTTAAACCTCCCTTGACTCAGTTTCATGCCATTCTCTCAAGTCCTGTCACTGGTCATGGAAATGAAGAGATCAGTATCAGCTCTCCCCTCAGCCTCCTCTTGTCCTGGCTGAACAGACCAGGTGACCACAGCTGCTCCTCCTATGGCTTCACTTCCATACCCTCACCATCTTTTGCGCTCCTTTGGACTATCTCTAGCATTTTAAGTTATTTCTTATACTTGGCACCCAGAACTGCCCCCAGCACTCGTGGTGAGGCCGCCCCAGTGCAGAGCAGAGGGGACAATCCCCTCCCTTGCCCGCCTGGCGATGCTGTCCCTGATGTCCCCAGGACACAGGTGGCCCTCCTGGCTGCCAGGGCACTGCTGGCTCATGTTCAACTTGCCATCGACCAGGACCCCCAGGGCTCTTTCTACAGTGTTGCTTTCCAGCCTCTCACTTCCCACTCTCCATAGATCCAGGGTTGCCATTGCAGGAGCAGAATCCAGCACCTGCCCTTTTAAAACGTCTTATGTTTCATGATTGCTCAGCCCTCTAATTTGCTGAGGTTTCTCTGCAGGGCCTCTTTGCCCTTGAGGGAGTCAACAGCTCCTCTCAATTTAGTGTCATCATCAAATGTAGTATTCTCCTGAGATCCATGACAAAGTCATTGTACTAGTTTGAAAGCTAACCAGTGGGAGGTCGCAAGTCAGAAATACAATTTAATAGGAAAATTAAAATAACTACAATAATACAGAAACACTGACAGAATCAGAATACAACCTGGCACCCTGTTGGTCAAGGTGTCTGATTGAATGGTGGCTGCAGTCCAATTAAATGGCGGCTGCAGTCCTCTTAAAGTGGTAGATGTGGTTCTGTTGAAGCAGTGATCCTGTAGAAGGATTTGATCTTCCTCTGAAGATCCAGTTGTGGAGCTCTTGTCCTCTGAGAATTTAGTGGATTAGGCTGCCTGTGGTGTTCCAAATCTCAGATTATATCCAAGTAGGAATGCTTGGTTCCTCCCCCTGGGTCGAGCATCTCACAGTGGGATGATGTAATTTTACCAGTCATGCAGTAAGACCCAATGGCCCATTAACAGAAGATGTCCCCCTGGAGGGAGGATGGGTCACGGAAGAGATAAGAGATAAAAACTGGTTTTAACAGTTTATGAAGATGGTGATAGAATACGTACTTTTGGATACATCTTACACTGTAGCCTAACACAGTCATTTATGAAGATGTTGAAATGAAGTGGGCCAAGGATGGAGTCTTGTGAAACCCCACAGGTGACAGGTCACCAGTTTGATGTCACCCCAATCACTATAACCCTTTGTGCCCCATGTGGGAGCTGGTTTCTTGCCCACTGCATAATCCCATCCCGCTGTGAGCTGGGCATTTTGTCCAGCAGAACACTGTGAGAGATGGTATCAAAAACTTTGTTGAAGTCCAAAAAGTTCACATCTACTGATTCCCTTGATCAGCTAGGTGAGCTACACTGTCTTCAGTTCAACAAGCAGAACTTTCCTCTCATGAAGCTGTGCTGACTGTAACCAGCGATTGTACTGCCCTTCAGGTCTTTTTCAATACTGCCCAGAAAAATTTTTTCTATTAATTTACCAGGCAGTGACCTGACACTGACAGGCCAGTAGTTTCTGGAGTCCTCCTTCCTGCCCTTCTTGAAAACTGGGACAGTGTTTGCCAGCTTCCAGTCAGTTGGTCAGTTGGGGCCTCTTAGGATTCCCAAGACCACTCAAAAATCGTTGAGAGAGGCATTGTGATCATATCACCGAGCTCTTTGAGGATTCTCAGATGAATCCCATGAGTGCCATAGATTTTCAGGGATCCAGCTGGACCAGCCAATACTGCACAGTTTCAGGTCAACTGGGAGTGGACAATTCTCACAGTCATGGTCCTCAGCGCACGGAGACCCCCTTGGTGTGCCAGCAGTGTTGAAGACAGAGGCAAAGAATGTGTTAAATATCTCTGCCTTGTTCATGCCCCCATTTGTGAGGTGACCATCCTCAGCCTATAATATGTCAACGCTATTTTTACACTGCCTTTTGCCATTAATAGATTTGAAAAAACCCATCATTTTTATTGTTCCCCACAGTTCTGGCAGCTTCAGCTCCAGCTGAGCTCTGACTGCATGAATTTTGTCCCCACGGAGTTGAGCAGCATCTCTGTATTATTCCCACGTCACCTGACCTTGCTTCCACTGGGCAGACACCTTCCTTTACTGCCATATTTCTGGGAGAACATCACTGCTCAGCCAAGGTGGCCTTCTGCCTCTCCTGCTTGACTTCTGATGTTTGGGAATTTCCTGCTCCTGTGCCCTAAGGAGGTGAAGTTTAAAGAGTGATCAGTGCTGACAGACCCCAGCACCTGCAAAAAGTTCTTCCCAGGAGGACTTCTTAATTCCCTGAGCAGCCTGAAGTCTGCTCTCCTCATGTCCAGAACTGAGGTTATGCTGGCACTTTTCCTCATGTCAACAGAGATTTTAAACTCAATCTCTTTTGTGGTTGCTGTGACCAAGATGGCCCCAGTCTCTACTTTGCTCATGAGATCCACCCTGTTGACAAGAAGCAGATCAAGGACAGCATCTTTCCAAGTCAGGTCCTTAAGATCTGTTCCATAAAGCTGTCATCCAGGTCCTTAAGGAATCATCTGGCTCAGGCTGTACCAGCTGTGTGATGCTCCCAGTTAAATTCTGGCAAGCTGAAGTCCCCCTTAAGGACAAGGGCAGTTGACCTGGAAGGCTCCCTTATTTCCTCAAAGAATAATTCATCGGTGCCTTTGTCCTGGCCAGGAGGTCTATCGTAGACTCCCATGATGACATCCAGATTATTTGTTTGCCCCTTGATTTTTATCCAGAGGCTCTCAATAGTGTCATTGCCAACTGTGCTATTGCCAAGTGTGCCAGACATTCTAACCCTTCCATCACATATGGTGCCACCCCTGCACCTCTTCTGCCCTGCCTATCCCTACTGAAGGGATTGTAAGAAAAACAGCAAACCTGAGTCCTCTTTTCTTGAGGACTTTTTATTTGAGTTTCCCAATTTCTCTGTTTCTTCTGCCAGAAGAAGGAGAGAAATTTGATCAAATGAAAGTATCTGTAGCCCTTCCTGAGTGTGTAGAGATAAAGTTTTAGATTTATCTTTCCTGTATCTAAAATCAAATGCTTGTCCTGAAGTTGTTGTGATTTAAAGAGATCTTACCTACACTGCTGGGATGATAAAAGTTATGACATCATGAAACTAGTGCCAGCTGAATTTGTGAAAGCTACTGTCCAGATGGAGATAAAAAGCTAGGAAAATCCAAAATTCTAGACTAGACTTTGGACAGAAAGAAAACTTGGATTTCTCATTTGCAGTTATTTGGGGGCGTGTTTGGGGTTTTGTTTGTTAGTTTTCAAATGTTCTTTTCCTTTCTTTTGTATTTCATTCAAATACTTTTAGTCTGAATGCTTTAAAATTTTTTTTGGCAACAGCAAATTAACTGCTTGTATATTCAGAAAGTGTATTTTAGCTACCCTGTGAAGATTCTTCTGTTACTGTTTTTGATCACATTAACTCCTCTTCCACAAGGAAGCTGCCTTTCATTGACAGACTGTAAATATGATAAGCAGAAAATTAAATATTTTTTGTAATAAAACTCTAGTATTTCTATTAAAATAATTTATATTTTAAAAATATTGAACAGCAGGTAAAACAAATTGATTTTGAGCTTTAGTCTCCTTCAATTAAAGCCAGCCAAAGGAATGACACAAACTTGTATTTTAGATGCCTTCTCAGTCTACTATCATATAATAATAACCTTTCAAATTCAGATTTGTCAAAATAAAGACAGCTCAATTTCAGTCACCTGAAGTAATTTCAGAGTAATGTGCTTCTCATTCTGTTCATAATTTAAGTAAATGGTGTAAGAGCATCAACAGATACATATTTGTCTTGTTTTATGAAAGCCAAGATCCTTGTAATTAATATAATTGTGTTTTGAGTTCAAGAACCAGAGATTAGCAATTTGACCTTGACAGTCATTGGTATGTGACAGGGATATAAAGCAGGAGGTTTATCTGGAGAAAACACATCCAAGATTTGTCTAGTCAACAAGATCTCCTAACTATGTACTTCACTATTAGACAAAATAGTATTCAAATCATAGCTGACACAGTTGTTCCCTCAGCTTAGATTTTCCAGCCCTGATTTTACTCCCCCTCTTCTCTAGCAAAGTTCTATCCAAATATGAGATAGAAAATTATCATACATAAAGGTATTCCAGCTTTTAAGAACCTCTTAATCTGTTCCCAGCCCTCACCTGCCTGAAGAATCTTACTTGCAAACATCTGTCTTAAATGGCACAACTGTTAGCCTTGCATAGCAAGTTTCAAGTACTTGGATCACTTGGATCACACAGCTCTCTTTAAACAGTCATTTGTATTCAGTGTGTTACATGTTTTGATACAAAGCCAAATTCAGAGTTCCAATGCCTTGCTACCACTTCAGTCTGGACCAGTTTCTCTGAAAATGCCCTGAAAAGATAATAGCATATATTTGAGCAGCTTGGGGCAAAGGGATTATTTTTTAATAAACTTGAACTATGAAAAATAGGAAATATATGCAGTAGCAAATGTGAACAGAAGGAAGAAAATTATGATGGGTTGTAGAGAAGCACAAAGTGTGAAGAAGTTATAGTGCTTCAAGGCACAGGTGAAAGTTAGTGCTGCCCATAAAAGAAAAAAAACACATCATTATACAGCCACTGAGTTGCTCTGTAAGATAATAATGTGAATGAATGTCATGGGTTGAAGGCAGAAAGCAATTACTATGCCTTATAGTAGTCAAAACATTTTTGAACTGGATAACATATATTGATTTCTAAATATATATTTTTTTTAAGTTAAGGTATCAAATATGAATTTTGTGTGCTAGAACTGCATCAGTAAATTTTAAGAGTTGTAGTTATAGAAAGAAAAGTAAAGGTGGTTATGTTATTGTGAAGTGGTGTTATTGCTATCCTTTATTCAAATGAGTATATGAAGAGATTGGGAAAGCGTGAACACTTCCAGAAAAAGATTTCAAAACTTATATAAGTAATATTCCATCTCTGCAGTGATATTCTCTCAAGTGCTTTGCATATTACATGCAAAAATGCAAAAAGAAGCAGAGAGACAGCATTTCATCTTGTGGATGAGAAAATCATGAACAAGGGATTTATGCCTTTAGAAGTGAACTGTTCTATTTAGAGGGATAGGCTTTATCTGAAGCTTAAAGGAAGCAGGCAACATGTCAAATCAAGAGATTGTACTAAGATTGTAAACCCTTAGAGATGGAGTTTTATCTGAGGTTTTAAATTCAAGATTTTGGGAAGGAAGATAATTCTGAAACAGCACATTTCGAAATGATGCATTCGCCTAGGTAATTTTTGTATCTCTAAAGAAAAGTAGAGCTAGAAAATTTTTATCAAATAGGAAATTGGAAAGGACAGAAAACAGTGACAGAATTATTAGACACAGTGAAGGAGAAAAATGACATGGTTCTATAAAAATTGGTTTTTTGTGTGTGTAAAACTTGTAGAATCCCAAGAAAAGCAACTGAGAGGATATGAATATATAGTTTGCAATTTTGTGGGAAGTGAAAGAAACCTGTCATGGGATAAAAATAGGATAAAGACAGTCCTTGCAAAGCCATCCTTCAAAAACGTGAAGTTTTGCCCAAATTAAGAAAATACAAAACATTATAAAATTTGAAATATTACATATAAAATCTAATATGAAAGACCAAAAAAACACAATAGAAACAAAGGTATAAAGATATAACAATCTTTTAAGAAATCTCCTCCAGATCATGAAGTCAGCTAGAGCGTTTGGAAGGACATAAGTAAAATAAAAGGAAAATTTAACAAAGGTGTAACACAGGAGAACTTGCAAAGTCTATTATGATAGGCTTTTTTCTTATAAGAGACAATAAAACCTGCCTCAGATTTATGTAATAGTAGAACTTGAATAAACAGGTAAAATGGGCAAGGACTATCAACAGAAGACTTCTAAAGAAAACCAGGAATTAAACAGAATAATTAATTAAACAGATTAATTACTAACTCTGAAATATGAGCTTGCCAGGAAGCAGAGCTTTGTACTGTCCTATATGCTAAATAGGGTTTGGAAAGATAAAAAAAAAAATTTGGTAATACCAAGCTATTCATGGCTTTAAAGACAACTATGCAAAATTACAAAATTGCAGAATGTGATAAAATCTAAAATAAAATGTGAAGTGATGGACTCAGTGGGAGCACGGCAAGCTTGAAGTTGCATGGTGGACTTGGAATGAACATCACTGTGTGGAAAGGGTCTTTGAGCAAAAGCAGACTGTTGTATGAATATGCGAGTTTGATGCTCAGAGGTCGAGGAAGAAGCTGAAATATTAGGAAGTGTGTGGAAACCATTAGAATATGAAGTAGAGATTGTTATGCTGATGCATATGTGCCAAGACTGCCTGCATGTTCAGCAGTGTAGGACGTTCTGATCAGTTGTCTTGGAGGGCACCCATTTTTGTAAATAAATGTATTATCCACTCAGTGCTAGGAGAATAGGCACATTGGAGGACTTGCAGAGTATTACAGCTATTTTGAGCCAGTTCCTTCATTAAAAAGAATGCATTCTTGGAACAGTTGTTACCCAATAGGCATAAACCTGGGGCTGGCAGTGCCTGACCTCGGCAGTGCTGTTGTGTGGTGTGTAGTGTCAGGACACACTCATGTGTGTAGCAGTCAAAAATGTTTGTGAGAGAAGTTAACCTTGTACATATAACAGGACTGC
>WEKY01047175.1:0-23736 GCA_013390045.1 Picathartes gymnocephalus
AATAATAATCATCATCATCATCAGGCTACTGTTGCTCTGTGTCCATCCTGCATATCTGTGTGGTGTGGGAAGAAGGCATTCAGAAACACTAGAGTTAAAAAAAAAACCCCAGAAGAATTATTTTCAGTCACATACGAGGCAAAATGTTATCTTCAATAGAATGGAAATAGATTTTTTGATGGAAATGTTTTGCATGCTAAGTGGAATCCTAGAGGAGGCTGACAGAAACATATTCTAGTTAACATTTGATGATAACTGTAAATGAAATATTTAATTATGAGCATAAGACAACAGCTCTGTCTGTAACCTTTTTGCAGCTTGGTTGATATCACTTTTCCTGTCTTTGACAAGAAAATTAATTGTGTTGCTGAAGTGTGAATTTAAAGCCGTTGAGTGTCCTTTGTTTCTCCGCACCACTAGTTTATACTCAACTGTTGAGTTCAATTGGATGAGATTTGCTGCAATTCTGAGCAATGCTTTCCATTACTTCCGCCTGTGTCACAAGGTTTCTGGTTCCTGGTGAACTTGGTGTCCCCCAGGACCCCTGGGATCTTTCCTGCAAAAGAGCTTTCCAACCAGTCAGCCCACACACTCTGCCCTGCTTGTTTGTCCCTGGGTGCTTTGTAGTTCCATTTTTTGTACTTCCATTTTTTTCTATTTCCATTTGTTGAACTTCATAAACCCCATTTCTCCAGCCTGTCCTTCCCAGTGTGTCACAGCAGGGATGGGCCAGCCACTCCTGTGCCTCTCAGGATTGTGTTTTCCAAGCATGTAATATTCACAGAGCACAAAAGATTTCTAAACTATACAAAAGGATTATCCTTACCTTTTAGGAACTGGTTGTGATGGGAGAAAAGCATCTAAATGCCTTTATAAATACTGCAACAGTTTGAACAAAGTAATGTCTTGATGTGAACTCTATAGCTCAGTTTCACAATTAACTGTCAGCTACATCTTCCTTCACTAAAATGACACTGTTTTGGTCTTGACTCCCTTATTCTTCATAATTTCTTAGGCTGCTAGTACTTCAAAACCAAAAAGCTGTTAAAAATATGATTGTTTACACAGAAAATCAGTTATCAATCTGAAAATACATCAGGTAAAAGGCTTTGATTTCCTTGTTGAATATTTTTTTTCTGATTATTTTTTTAATTGTCTCACTTTCACCTCACACTGTCCAGAGTATCAAAAAGAGCATATTCTGGTTTATTGCTCATTCCAGAGAGAAAGATATTTAACAGAAACATCATTGCTGTTTATAAAGAAGATCATCCATTCCCAGAAAGAGAGGGGCTGATCACAAATGAGAGCTGTTTACATTTATTAAGAGAACTATTTCAAAAAGATTCGAGTACTCCTCCAGTACAAGAAACCAGGGAGGGCACTTTCAGAGGTAATGCTGTGGAGAAGATAGTTTTGGGGTTTTTTTGGATGTGCATTATAGATATATTCAGTGACTGATTCAAGAACATGGCCTTTAAAATATTTTCCACCTATGGAGAAGCACATGGAAGCTTTGTGCTCTCCTGGTGTGTCATTATGTGAAGCAAGAATGATCCTCGACCCATCTGCTCCCTGCAGCTGGAATATACTCGATTGATCAGTACAACTGGCAAAAAAAAGGGCCATCAAAATCCCCAAAGCCCAATTACTCCATCTATCCAGTGTCTCTGAGGTGAACTAATGGAAGTTGCTACTGACAAAGAGCTGAGAAATCAGCGATAACTCCAGGCAAAAACTGTCAAACCTGGTCACTTCTTGAGGTTTCTAAAGGGGCTCTGGCACCCTCAGAGTGGAGAGAGCCATGTGGGGGCTTAGGAGACTATAACAACCCCTGGGTTTTAGCAAATAACAGAATGCCACCTGCAGAACAGAATAAAGGGAAAACCTCTCACACTAGTCAGCTTTTCTGCAAAGGCTGGAAATTTTTTGTCATTGCTTTGATTTATAAATACTTTTCACAGTGCTGTCTGTAAGTGGTGTCTCAGTCCATATGGATGCACAGCATCTCCTTTCAGTTTTTTAATTGTTGGAAAGCAGCCTTAGTTCATTGGGGTGTTTCTGGACTGCTGTAACGAACAATAAGGGATTGCAATAGAGCAGTCTAATATAAAATAACACCATAATAAACACTATAAAAATCAGCATTATTGTTAAGTGACTGCTGCACTTAAACCCAGCAATAACTGAAATCTGGGGTCACGGGCAATTCTGAAGAAAAATGCCCTTAAATGAAGCAATGACTGAAATAACGTTAAAAAATCCCTATAAAACCTAATCTGGGTTGAACAAAATTCAAATCAACCTCAAAACCTTCCCACTCTTTCAGTGTTTGTTACAGCTCTGAGTGTGCAGGCAAAGAGCATTCCACACAGAAAGAAGAATAAATGTGGTAAAAAGAACTCTGGGGGATGTTTGCAGTCTTTAAGTCTCAGACCTACCAAGGCTCAATGTCCCTGAGCTGGGCTATGGTCAGAGGAATTCTGCGAAGTCACAGGAGCTGCCAACAAGTCAGATATTTTCTAATTCAGCATATGGCTGATGGGTTTTTTTTTTTCCACTCCATAGTTTTTTTATTATGTTTGTTTTTCTACCTTTTTTTTTTTAAATTGGGAGGTTTAATTTGTTTATATATATGGCTCATCACTAATGCTTTTAATCTTTACTGCATCATCTGGGAAAAATAGAATATGAAAAGCTGTGTAAATCTGTTTATAAACATGTTGCTCTTTGCCAAGGGGGAGGCATCCAAGATGTTTTAATTGACGATCCAGTTGAAGCACACACATCTCATTCGTGGATATCTCCACGTGTGAACAGCACTGCCGTTTATCCCCACGTCTCCAATGAATCCATTTGGACTGTTATAAATTGGGGCACACATGGATGGTGGGCACAGTGAGCTGAGCAGGGAAAGTGTGCTTGTAAGCAAAGTTCACAGCAATAACATTTTCATGAACGAGGTACAACCCAATCGTTCACAGAGCAGAACAAAGAGGAGGTTGTGTTGTGTTGCTCAGGGAATGACCAGCTGTGAAAAAAAAAAAGAATTTTAAGTGGATTTTAAAAAGGTCAGAATGAAGAAGTATCAAGTTGAGGTGGTCAGTTATTTTTTCTCAGACTAAAAGAGTTGAGAGCTTTTTACCTTTCTTCAGAGAGCAGAATGATTTTGAGTCAGATGAGGGAACTAAATATTTTAAAACTGTCAACAAAACACATTGTTAAACATGCACACATTTGTTAGGATCTATGAATGTAACTCATTTCCTATTCAACATTCAATGTGATTTTTTTTCTTTTGAGGCAATTTTGCATTTAAATGTGATAAATCGTGGTGTCTGGGCCGACAGGATAAAACAGTTTTATTGGCTCATGGCAGAGGGATGCAGAACAAAAGTTTCCAATATAAAATTTGTGAAGTAGTGTTTTCAGTAAGATTTTTACTCATAGGAAATCTGTGTTCCCAACTGCAGAGTTCACACATCTTTTTATTTAAGTAGTTCATACTCTAAGGGACAGATTTTCAGGCAGACTTCCATATGCATACATATAACCTGAGCACAAAAATAACATTATTTACATGTATATAAACTCCTCATTTCTGCAAACTTATATTAAGAAAATTGACTCTGTGGGGTTAAGTACTTAAAGCATTATTTTTCATCAGCAGAAGTCAAGAGCAATTTTTTTTACAAGTAGGGGTTATTCAAAAACCTCAGTGAGAAATGTGCTTGGCATCACTTGGATATAGACATACGAAATTTGGCTGGGGGCTTGGTTGGCAGGGTGCACTCTTCATGTAAGGCAGAGCCACCGGCTTCCCAAAAACCCCTCACAGCTCCCAAACCAAGGCCACTCTCACACCCTCTCCTTGTGCATCGTTCTAATCCTGTCCCTCCACAACATTCAGATGCACAAAGAGACAAAATTGGAGCTTACTTTTCAGTCATGCATAATATAGATAATCATCCTGCCTCCCACATCTCTTTTGCATGTTATTTAAATGAGACTATTGCCTACTTTTTAGTCCATTTTAAGCCAAAATATCTAGTGGCTTAATAACAGCTGTTTCTCTTTAAAATGCACTTAGAAATCCTGGTTAGGGTACTAATTTGCTTAAGGATGGAGCCAAACTACATTTTCTGTTTAATAAGAGCCCTTTTTGCATTTTAATCTCCTCATCAACAGTAATAGGCTATGGATATATCGAGGCAGAGTAGTGTTTTTTAAGAGGGGGCATTCCTAATTGCTCATACACGATTTTGTGGAATGTGTAAAACATTTTAAGATGCTCTTCCAGCATCTCAAATATTTTAGCCAGTCAAAAAAGCCTGACTCACTGTGACATCACGAATAGTGACTGAACTTAGAGCCCAAGACAGCCCCATCAATGTTCAGCATCACCATATTTGCCTTTCCAGTGAACTGGAATATTCCCCCTACTTCTGTGGGGCTGTTTGGTGTCGGGGCTTTTTGTTTGCATGTTTGTTTTCCAAAAAGTGAGACAGTAATGGCTGTCTTCAACTCCTGGAAAATTGGCCAGGGAAATGGAAGAGCCTGAAATCCAGGCAAGGCTCCCAGTGTTGCAAGAAGCCCACGATTGCCCAGCCCGCCCGTCTGGGCAGCTGCCACAGCCAACAGGCAGCTTGGAGAGCCAGAGAATCAACCTCATTTCAACTCCTCGGCAGGGAGCCAAAAAATCCTAAAAGTCATGGCTTGAGTGAGGAGCTGAGTCCCTGTTAGGAGTATATGCAGCCTGCTCCTGGATTTGTCAGGCCTTCAAGTAGCAGCCGTGAGCAAATGAAAGGAGATCCCAAGCTCCCAAGCAGCTTGCTGGATGGGGAACCGAGTGTGTTTCCAGCAGAAAGCTGCCCAAAATTTGAAGGAATTCCTGAAAACAAATATGTATTTCTACAATCTCTTTTGATCTCAGCAAATCAGCATTGTTTCACTGGAAAACTGTCATCCAGCTGTAATGACATTAACCCTTGGTTTAGCCAGTGTCTTGGACGCTTTCCCTGATTTTGTGTTCTGCTATGAACACTACTTAACAAGGAATAACAGCTTGCACTACAAAAGGATAATATATAACATATTGCCTTAACATGGCTTTAACATACAACCTTAATGAAAATGTGCTCTTCTCCTCTCTCTCTCTGCTCCTGTCTCCCTCCATGTTCACGATTCTGGGGTAGGAATTTGTCGTTCCTGACAGCAGGGCGGGGCTGTGGCTCTAGGTGACATGGCAAAATCTTGTGTTTATTGTGCAAGTGACTCACCCTTTCTGCTAGCCTCAGATTCTGGTGTTTAACAGCACAAGGTCTGCTTTGATGGGCTAGACTGGCTGAAAATCCCTCTATCCACACAGGGAGCTGCTGACCAGTAACTGAGGAATGTGGGGGAAGCAGGCACGTAGCGGTTCTTCCTCTGCAAGCACAGTGGTTTGGGCACATCATGGGCTGCTTGCGATGACCTGAGATGACTCCAAACCCGCAGGAGTTTAACCGGAGAGTCAAGGACCAAGGATGCCCCAAAGCCAGGTTCTGTGAAGTGAAACCTGCGTGTCTCTGCTGCTGTTTGGTGCTCACGGCCTCGTGCACGAATCCCCAGACTGGCTTTGAACTCGGTTACCTGTGCACAAACTCATTTATCCTGCAGAAAGAAACCCTCAGCTGCCCCTCAGCTTAAATCCTCTTGGACAAGCAACAGGGACAGAGGAAGGGAATTAGGAAGGAACTCTGTTGCCATACCTACAAAGCCATTAATTCCTAAATGGTTTCACATACAGAAATCTTCTTTCATTTCCGCTATACCAAGTATTATTGATTTTTGCTGTTGCAGCCATGCCTTAAAGACCTGAGCAGGGCCTCTAGGCATAGATGTGTTATATTTTTATAGGCATGCAAGACAGAGATAATCCATGCCTTAGGCAGCTAAGTCAAAAAGCAACAGGATGTTAAAAATATATGGGGAGAAAAGGAGAGTAACAAGATAGTGAAACCTGCAGACGAACCAGTAGACAAGAATAACACTGAAACAGGAAGATGAAGTTACCATTTCTCTCAAACCTCGTGTGAGAATTAATTAATGTTAATCACTGCAGTATTATGGGATAAAGCAGTGATTTCAGTGCTTAGGATGTGGATGTGTTCATTAACAAAGACTTTGTTCTTGCATCAGGCATACAGCAGGTTGCTGTAGACCCCCCAAATACCATCTTGTTAATGAATCCACACTGGGGTGTTTTCATCATGTGTTGGGATACTAATTAGCTCAGGCAAGGTAGCAGGGATAGCATTTTTAATGCCACTGGAAGCATCTAAAGCAAAAAGCAGCAAGTCACATTTTATTCTGCATTGCAGCACATACTCAAAGCTGAACGGGCTGCTAATAGGACTGCTTGGGATGAGGCTCCACAGATGATGGCAGTGGAATTTATTGGGCTTAATTTCAGCTAGCAATTATTGTTTTGATAACCACTACATGTGGAATGTTTATAAAAACCTCCCAGGTCAAATCCACTCCTCCTGGAAATCCCCGTTCCAGTTGTCTTTGTTCAGCAACAGAGAGAGATCTGGACCCTTTAAACTTCTCTTCTTACTCTGCCTTAGAGCACTGGCATATTGATTTTCATTTTTTGATCTCAATTATTCAATTAGTGCAATTGCATATGAATATTTCTTCTTTTTCTTCCTTTTCCTTGCAATGTTGTCACAACTCAGCCACTTGGGAGCCCTGGGGGTGTCTGAGGCTAAGCTCCATGACAGCACAACCATAGAGAGGTCAAGGCAATCAGTGGTGGCATCTTCCTGCCTTGGAGTGCCACCCCAGAAAAATGCTACCGAGAGAGATACGAGCCCATTCCAAAGGCTCAGTTATCAGTCTTGTGCCTGGTGTGAATATATCTTTGCACCTCTATTTCATGCACAGGTTATCAGTGGATTTAGGATATGCAGAAAGTAGCTCAGGATCTGCAGATCTGAAGTGTGTGTACACAAGCTGCATCTTTATATTTTAGAGTAGAAAGTCTCAGTGCTCACTGATGCAATGTGCTTGTTAATAGCTTCTTTTTATTTCTTTAAAAATCATACCTACCCCTTCATCATGGACTTGTCTTCCAGTTTTCTTACATGCTGTTTTCCATGCTCCCATAGCAAAAGAAGGAATTTCTTATAAAAGATCAGTTTGCAAAAAAACTTGCTATAATAAAGAAAGGCAAATACTTGAATAAAGACATTTATGCTGTGCTTATGTGAAGTATAGTAGGAAGGAGGCCAATCATTTTCTATTCATTATTGTTTGAAATACCATCATGTGTGTGTAAGCAGAGCCCTATTTATACAAACAATACAATAAAAGCACTCACATATGCTAGAATTGCTTATAAAATTACGTGTTTATACCACACAGTAGATTGGCTGAATGCATGTTGGAAATTACAGCACTTTAACTGCAGGTTAAAATGTGTTATTGAAAAGTTTGTTTTATGTTTTAAATACAAAATAGCCAAATTATAACAGTGGTACTAACTTTTAAATACTATTAATGGCTAGTGCTCTGTTATTTCATTAAACAGAGATGTGGTTCTCCTAAAATAATCTCTTAAGCTGTTAGCATGGTTATTTTCTTTTTAAAGCAATGTGTTAGAAATACTATACTGCACATTATTCTGCACAAGAGCAACTGTAATTCAAGAGTCACTTCTCCATTCCCCAGACAATAAGAACTTTATGACAAGAACTTTGCCTCACAGATATGTGAGTATAATGAATAAATGACAAGTTCTTGCCAGATCACAATATTACATTCTTTATTGTGCTTGGGCCCTCACTTAAAAAACAGCCGAGAAATGTCAAACACTTAGATAAATAAGCTCTTACTGAATTTTAGTTCTCTGGAATCCTGCACGCATTGGTGAGAACTCCTTTACCTCCACGAGATAAACTGCAGCTCACCCTGAGGCAGATGCTGCAGAAGCAATGTGGGGATGAGAAGATAAACCTGCAGAAGGTGTTAAGCAGTTCCATGCTAATTGATGAGTTGCCATTGCTGAGAAGAGATTGTCCTACAGGCCCCCAGCCATCAGCTGCCTGCTGAGCTAGATGGGAATCTGTGGGACGAATTCAGTAGGGGATTGTTTCAGGCATTTTGTTTAACAATGACTCTTTAAATTATAATGTATTCCAGAAGAAATTATGCTCCAAAGATGAATAAGCAATTGATTATTTTCACTGAAGTTATTTTAAGAGAAGCTATCTCCCACTAAAGTGAAAAATCCCATTTTCCAGCATTACAAGCTAATAACCATCTTGGACTTCCTTCAGTCACACCTTAATAATAGCAGCAAGAGCTTGTGATGACTTTAAGAACTGAGTTTTCCAAGGCGAAATTCCTTGTAAAGCATTTCAGTTTCACAGCCTGGAATAAAAGCCCAAGATTTTGGAAAAACACAATAAATACTGGAGGTTCTACAAACAAGATGGGGCTCTTGCGTCTCAAGAGAGCAAAGGTGCATCCTGGGACCTTATGTTAAAATACAAGCAAATGTAAATTTCTAAGCGAATACAACAGCGATTCCTGTTAGATGTCTCTTCTGAGACTTTTTTTGTCTTCTGTGAGATCTGGAAGTTAGACTAATAAATGGCAGCATGCAACTGGCTCTCCAGTTGAGAGGCTGAAGACTATTGTGCCTTTTTCCCAATCTCTTTCTTGAGTGGTCCTTTTCTGACTCACAGAAATCCATAGCAATATCTTTCCCAGGTATCAATTTGAACTAAATGGATCCACTGTTTCTCTCCCTTTTAAATTTTTCTGAGACAGATGTCAGCAATAACCTCAGTACTCGTCTGAATATTGTTTCCTTTTTCTTCTTTCCCTCACTAAATGAATCAAGGTGAAATCATTTTTGAAGCTGTTCAGAGCATCCAGATGTAGCCTAATAAAAGGGAGCAAAGGATTTGATCTTCAAGAATCTGCCATAGTTCTTTTAACCGTGGTAGTTACAAATATATTTCCATTTCTTACATCTACCTAGAATGTTCTTTGAATTTGAAATACCATGTGTGACCATGATGTGGAACCTGACCCTCTAAAAGCACAAAAGTCGCAAACACTTGTGAGCTGCCCCAAAATGCTCCAGGAACCTTCCAAGCACAGAGATAGATCCTGTCTTTGACTTCGTGTCATTACTAACAAAAAATCCCATGACATTTTGTTGATGAGTTTGTCTCACTTAATACAACCCCACATTATGGTGTTCATCGTAAATCCATGTGCCTGAAATTCTGTATTCATTGCAGTACACACAAAGTTCTTTTTTCACCTTCAATGTGTTGTTCTGGCAAAAAAATCTGCGAACATGGATATGAAAACTTGCTGAATGTCCTTTTTTTCCCTAGCATGTTAATGAAATAGAATGAGAAATCATGATGTTCAGATTTATTTTTTAATGATTATGCTTCTAATAATTAATTCATAAGTCATTTCGAGGCTCTAGAGGTTCCCATGACACATCAGAGCTAATGTTGTTAAGATAATGGAATTAGGTGGTGTGGAGGTGGTATGGATTCTGAAATGCTGGCACTGTGCACTCATGAAGCCTTCTGTGGGCTGCAGAGTGCTGCAGCCCCTAGATATATCTCTCCTTGTTTGCCTAGGTAAGCAAACAGATGCAAACCCAAAACATGCAGAGCTAATGAATTCTGCAAGAAGGAATTCTGCAAGAACACTCTGCTCAACACTAGCAAGGCATCACAGCAGGAACAAATGCTTGACCTCTTTTCTCTAGTAACAAAAGTTAGATTCTATCCTCACAAATGCTTGCAAAGCTTTTTGTTCCAGCAGGTAAATATTTCTATCCAGAAGAGGGAGGAGATGCCACAGCCCAGTCCCAGCTGCAGCCGTGGCTGGCTCATGGGTAAATGGTGGGTAATGCCTCCTTGGCGTGGCCTCACTGGGGCCACCACTCTGGGTTCTTGCTGGCCCTTCCTTCAGAGCCCACCAGTGAGGCAGGACCAAGGTTGAAAACTGCTCCTTGGAAAATGGTTTTGACTGATCCTAACACATTTTTCAGCAACCAAACACATTTCTAGTGCTGAATAAACACGGCTCAGGTTCAAAGCCGTGTCTAGACCCTCACAGCAACTGTTTTGTTGTTGTCTTCTCATTAGCCTAAAACTTCTTCTCCTTCCCTTTGTCGCCTCCCCTCTGTTCTTTGGAAGATGAATGCTGTGAGGAATGGAAAAAGACCCTCAGAAGGACAAAAGTAGTTGGAAAAAAAGAGAAAAAAATTTCACAGCCCACTATGAAGTTACCCTTGCTCTGCACTGGGGATTTTTGGCAGATGCACAGAATCAGAAGAAACAGTGACCACAGATTTTATTTGGCTACTTTGAAATTCTGCATATTCAATGCAGAAGAAAAAGTTACAAAAATGTACAATACTTTCTTCTCCATTCAGCCAGATAAACAGTGGGCAGTAGCATAGAAATTGAAACCAATTACCTCATCTGGAACTGGTGGACAATTTCATCATTTGTGGTAATAAAGTTTCCACATCATGAAAGTGCATCAAATGTTTAATAGGATTACATAAATATTTTTAATCTGATGCTTCATGCATGTGTGAAAGAAACAATATACTGTGCATTCCCAGGGTATTTTTTCATGAAATACTTCTTAAAATCAACTCAACAGAACATGGATAAACTCATACCCCCCCACATTCAGCAATGTGTTTTTGCTTCCCACTTCCATCGCCCAGAGTGCATTTTTGCAATGGATTGTGATGTTTTTGTTTTTACTGATTATAATCTCTCCCTGGAGAAATACCTGCTTACCTGTATGCTCAGTATTTCCCTAGATGCAGTATAAATGTGTTCATGCAGACAAATTGCATACATATTTCAGGGGCCAAAAATGGACCTTCTCCTAAGATCAAATCCCTAGTCTTTCATTTAGGTGAGCATTTGATTCAGAACTTGTCTTTGAAATAGAAATGAAATAGATGACATAGAAAACCACTAAGGCTCTCAGGCTTTTGGAAGAGAGACAGGAATAATCTTATCTTTGTACCCTCCCTGCTGGTCTTTTTAGCAAGAATCTCCCAAGAATGCTCAGCTAGGACACACTTCAAGGAAATGACGCCCTTTATCATCACAATGAAATGTAAAACATTTGGGAAGTGTGGTGATATTTTCATCAAGAATGTTATTGTAGGAAATTCTTTCATTAAGGAATTGTGAATTAGGTTGTTTTCCTTGCTCAGATGCTGAGGTTTCATTTATTTGAGCATTGCCTTTAAAGCAGCTGTTAAGAAAACAATAAGACCACTCATCTAAAATAAAAGAATATAATTAAAAAGTAAATCACTGCTGACACTAAAGTGTATTTAAAAGCAGCTGCAGTCAATAAGGTGGTTGGATTTTAGTTCACAAAAATGAAAGGCATGCACCCACATGGGACCAATAATTCTGGGTGATTTATTGTAGAAGAGTTGTGCAGAACAAAGCAGGAGAAATGTGGACCTGAAAGTAGGAAAAAAAAAAACCAAAAACCAACCCAAAACTGTAAATGTTTAAGGTCTTTTATAAGTTCTTTTGGAGCCATAGGAAGCAGTGATTAGGAGAAGTCTTTGAGAAGGAGTGATACAAATGGGACTGGTCAGGAAGAGAGAGGCATTAAGAGCAGTTTAGAGATCCCTGACCCTGGAAAATGTACAAAGAGTTACATATAAAACAGGTGGAAAGTAAAAAAAATCCTAATTACTTCAGTAGTTTGATCATATCTTATAAAGTGTTAAATTCAGATTCAACTGGTCATCCTTATAAAGCAAGTAGTACCTTCTTCAAAAAGAGTCATAACTTTTGTATAATTCGGTTATTTCAGAACTAAACTAACATTATTCATGAACAATATCTGCCCTTTCAAATGTTCTTGTCTGTTGTATAGAGCAATTCTGACTCAGAAAATGAATAATTGATAAGGTGTAAGCCTGTGAGCAATTGGGATCTTTTCAGATCTTTGAGTGAGAGAGAGATTTGCTTTCATTTCTAAAATGAGGAGAACATTTTGGAGAAATGGAAGCTGGGTGGTTCAGAGCATTAAACCTTGGCTCAGTAGAAGTTTTGTTCGCAGTTTTCACAAATGTTTGTCTGACAGGAGGAAAGTCTACAGGAAGAGATAATGCTTAAAATTTCAGGTAATTCTAAAGTTTGAACATTGGCTGTGTTTAATTAATTAATCAGCTGGGTGGTGGGGGAGGAAGCTCGTGTAAGACTGCAGGAAGGGGTGATCAGCAGAGAGTACTGGATCTGAGTTCCCAGACTTTGAAAATATTTTGTAGATTGAAAATATTCTGTAGATCAGAATAGATCTTACTAGAGACTGGATTTTCTTTTTTTCCTGACTGAAGGATTTCTTTCTAGATCTTCTATACTCTATCTTCTCTGTTATGTCATTAGATTTCATGTCTTCTGTTTGGGTCTTGGCACAGCAAATAGCACCGTACAAAGTCGATTAGTGTGCAGAAAACTCAGTTTTGACATTGTGACTGTCAAGACTGAATGGAGTGGCTAAAGGTCACTTGTTTTCTGATTGGGCTAGAGATGGATGAGGGTGAATTGATAGTTGGAAAGAATTTTTTTTGAAGGTTGACTTTTTTATTTTCAAGCATAGATTGTAATGGAGTGATTCCAGAACAGCATGAGAGATAGCAGATGTCCAGCTTCTTGGATGGTATTGGGGGATAGGAATTGTTTAAAATTTTCGTGTCCCTTCCTGAGAGAAGTATCCTCATTTATAAGCCAGTCCTATCCAAGTGCATATCAAAGGAGATCCATTTGTTCTTCAAAGCTGTGTCTGCAGTGTGCCTTCTAGGTTGCTTTTGCACGGGTTTTGGCTTTGTGAAAAGTGTGGTTGGAGCCCTAGATTATCCTTATCTGTTTGTTAGTTTACACAAAGTTATCTGTTTGTTAGTTTACACAAAGTTAATTTAGTTATTGTGTTTCCCAGACAGCTTGACTGTGCTCACTGGATTAATCAATGTTTTAACCACAAATTCAAACTGATTGTGGATGGTGCCATGTAGCTGCTCTGGTTTTCAGAAGGTGGAGCAACAAGTCATTCAGTGTAGGAGAGAAAGTTTGGTGTTCTTACCTTTACTTGTGGATTACCTGGTGCCACTCTGGAGTTTTTACATCAGAGCAGGGACAGTGTCATGGTCAGGCCTGTAGTGTCATCATGGTGCTGAGATCAGTGCTGGAGCCTTGGCAGACAGACAGACTAACATTTGTCAGGGTGCTTGGAAAAATAACTTTCTGAACTGTAAGTGGTGTGTTTGTTCTGCCAACTTTTCTGTGCTTTCCGTGCACGATGGTGCCAACAGGAGAGCTCAAGAACTCTGTTATTTAAAAGCATTTTAATATTCTTTGAGGCAAGGTGCCATGGAAATACAAAGTGCTATTAATTGGCTCATCAGGCTTGAGAGAATGTGCCAGTAATTGCATATTTAATAGACTCCCACCATTTGCTGTGGTGCACCAACTCAGCAATTCTGTTGCAAGTGAACATTTCCATCAGTTTATTTCAGAGTGCAACTGCAGTGTCAGCGGAAGGCAAGGACGGACAACCCTGTGAATTTTGGGTGCTTTTGCATTAGAAACATGGATGCTGAAAACATTCATTCTGATTAGCCACAGGGTGACATGTTCTTAAAGTTACTCCAGTGGAGAGAGTCCAAGCACTGGCTTGGTAATAAGACATTTACCATGTTTTGCTGCTCCAATTATTAACCGCTCTGGAAGTTTGCCTTTCAATAATGTGGCTGTTCTAATCTCTTTAGAGATTATTAAGAAGAAAACAACTTAGTTTTATTTTAAGGAATAGCAAAGGATTTTTAATAAAGTGGCCTAACACCTGGAACTAAGACTTCAGTAGGGACCAGTCTGGCCTGGTGCTTTTTGTGCAAATAAAGTGGTGAATGATGGTGGTGTTCAGTGCTCTTCTGGAAATCCCCCAGCAGGAGCCTGGTATGAGAGAGCATTTGAGGGAGAGAAAATAAAAGATGAAGGAAAAGAAATGTCTCTACATAATATCCCTGATTTAAGAGAACTGAGCACAATTCTAATTCTGGACAATCCTGATCACTGAGTTACTAGAAAAGAGTTTATTAGAGACCTAAAGGAATACAAATGAGATGATCACAACATAAATATGTATTTTACTGTGGGAATGAGAACTACCAGGGGTCTATTAAATATGCTATTACTGTGAGTTTTTGGGGACTAAACATGTTTTGGAATATTTAAAATGCCTGTTTCATGGCTCTGGAGTGCCTTGTGTCATTTCATGATAACATGACTAATACCTAAGCTCTAAAATTTAAACCTAACTTCAGACCACCAGCTTTAGAGATAAGCATATAAACAGGTCAGTGTACACACGATTTCAGAACAACCACATGAAATAACGAAGCATGCACATCACAATAAGCATTTTTACCTGTACACTGAGGTAACAGCCTTAGGGTGTGTCCCTACCAGCCTGTGGTATCTCACAGCTAAAACCAAAATACTTATACTTACCCTGACCTCACTGCAGTGATTGTTTCTCACTAATTTCTTATTTTTAGAGTTACCATTGTGAGTACAGTGCAAATACCTTCTTTTCGAGTGCAAGCCTCTGTTCGTGGTCTTTAATGTAGAACTGTTCTGATAATAAAACGAGTGAACATGAAACATAAAAACATGAGTGCTGCACTCAGCAATTTGATGTCAATGGGTTTTTCCAGACCACTTTGGAGATGTTTCTTAAGACAAACACCTTTCTTCATGTCTGGCTTATTACAGAGACAACATCAACCATTTCTATCTGGTTACTGCAGGATGACAAGCAGTACTGTGGCTCCAGGATTAAATTCTTAGTTTTCTCTTCTGTTTTTTGCATTTCTAAATAAGCATCTAGAAACCCAAACAGTACTTTCCACAGTGGAATCATTAGCTCTTCCCTAGTATGTTGATTATATCAAGTGCAGATGTCACTAGTAGCATCTCTTGCAGTTTTTAATGCTGTGAGTATTATATAATTCTTCTTTTAATGTTAATTCTACTCAGTGGCACACTGCATATGTAAAGTATAGTTATATTAACTGATGTAAAGATACTTGAAGCTCTTTAAGCAACAAGTATTGTGGGCACCAGGTAGGGAGATAACCTTCATCTCACTTCCCACCCTGCTCTGGGGGAAGAGTTAGTGCTAAATAGCTTACAAAAATGAGCAAAGCAAGCAACAAACACCCCAAACCCAAACAAATCCACCAGAAAATACCATTTCCTTGCTGTTTAACTGCTGAAAAGCAGGAGTGAATCCTCACAGATGGATGACAACATTACTCATTCTCAGACCACTGACATTTCTAAGAAGTAGCAAGGAAATTTTCAGGGTCAGTCTCAGTTTCTGGATTTACCCCTGCTATTGTGGACGGGGAGATGCACTTCTTGCAAGAGAGAAGCAGCAATATTTACAAGGTTCAGTGAGAAACCACTCCAGTAGTTTAACAAGGTGCACCTGAGTATTTACTGCACCAAGGATGGGGTTAGGCAAAACTGTCAGGAAGATGCTTCCACTGAGCCATGGGCGACCAGAAAAGACCCTCAGTGGGAAACAGGACAGGAGAGTTCGTTGTCAGAGAAAAACCAAAGCTCTGCACTCGCCTAGAAAGCAATGCTGCCTGCAGGATGGGCAGTGCAGTCAGTCTCCTCCTCTGTCTGTCTGTCCTGACTTCCAGGGCTGCAGAAGCAAAGCTGAGGCAGAATTGAAGCCCACCATTCTGTCAGGCTGGAGCTGCCCTCTGTGGAGGGCTGCAGAGCTGGTCCTTGGAGTCACACAGTGCAGGCTGAGCTGCTTTTCAAGGGGAAAGGAGTTGCAAGGAAAGGAGGTGGTAAAGGCAGCCCCTGACAGGGAAAAACGGCAGCATCTCCGCTTCTTGGAGAAATCTCTGACATTCCTCCTAAAACCCTGCTCTCCTAAGTCCTGGCAGAGATGGAGATGACTTTCTCCCAAATCCCAGACCCAGGAGTTTTGTTCATTAAACTCTGAGGCAGGTTAATGTCAAGGCATAATGTGAGAGGGCCCACATGGCAGCGTCCTGGCAGAGCACTGCTGAACGTGTTAGGGGCTGGGAAGCGAGGAAACGTTGATTTCCCTGAAAGAGTATTATTTCCAGACCACAGAAAATATAATTCATGGTAGGATCCTCAATTCCTTCATTTGTTAAAAAGCTATATTTATGTTGGTGTTTTTGCTGAGTTTTGGTTTGGGGTTTTTTGGGAAGAAATGGTAAAGTGTGGCTTAGACACAATATCTTTACTGAAGGGAAATTATGCTGTTGTGATTGCCTCTGTACAGCAGCTAAGGCACATTTAGAAAATTTTATTGTACGTCCTGAATGGAATAAAACCCCTACATTGATTTGTCGAATTGCTATCAAGGGTCAGGAAAGCTCACCTCCTGAGCTAATTTGCTGGTCTTATTTAAAATCCCTTGCTCTTATCCAAATAATTATTTCTCCTCTGTTCAAGCTCCTACATTTGGCTAATATGCGAGCAAAGCATCAGGAGGAATAATTGTGACTCGTGGAGTCTCAGTGCCAGCATTTAGCAGGTGACAGAATCGTTCTGAGCCCCTGTTCCCTGGGCTGTTTCTCAGAGCAGACCCAGCCTTCTCCTGAGGTTTCCTGCTGATATTTAAGCAGTTGAATTTCACTTATTCCTAGCATGCCCAAGAGCCTGTCTCAATGCTTTCATCCCTGACTGTTTTGAAACTATTTCGAGGAGACTGAGCAAAAAAATGCTGCAGTTACCTGAGTAAGGACTTGGTGAGTGGACCTAGTGATTTAAACCAGTTTTATCATTACCTCCAGTGAATGCAGGTTTTGTCTTGCCACTCAGTTGCATACAGCTGCTTTATTGCACACAGAAGGTTTTGGGTTGTTGTCTGGGTTTTTTTCCCCATTTCTCTTCTGGCGTCCAATCTTTTGACAGTTTAAAATAGCAGTAGCTTTACAGCACTTAGGTTTAAAGGCTAGGTTAGTCTAAAGGATCGATGAAATTGGGAAAGTTAAGACAGGAGGAGGTCAAAAGGGTGTGTGTTGGATAAACCTATTAAGCAGAGTGTGGGAGTTGCACCACTTAAGGTCAGCTTCAAAATCTAGCTTGATCCTCTGCTTTAAAAACTAGCCATTATGAACTGTAGTAAAAAAATTTTCCCTTGGGTTTGGCAAAGTAATTTAGGATCTCAAAATGTTTCTGTAGTCCTAGAGACAGCAAAGCATTCAATGTAGAACGAAGCAAAATGTGCAGTAGAAAATCAACATGCAATCAAGGACTGGATTCCTGTGGGAGACTCTTTTCTAAGGAATGTGCTCAGGCAGAGAAAATGAGAGCTCAGATGCTCAGAGCATACCTAGGGCTCATTAACACACACTGCTAAGCTTTGTACTGTGCAAAACATGAATTATTGCTTTATTGGTAACGCCCCAGATTATGTAACTGCACCTTCATGGAAATAAAGCAGCACATCTGATTTTCAATGTTGCCATTAGCAACAGCTCTGTTATCAATTTCAGCCTCCATTCACCTCCTGAAACCTCCACCTCAGTGAAAGGAAACCCTGAGGGACAGGTAATGCAGTGAATCAGTGCTTTTGGGATATAAACTTAGATTAACAGTGGGCACATTTCTTTTTGCATCCCATCCAAGCCATTTTTTAAGAAGTCAGGAATTATAATTCCTATAATACCTTTAGAAAGCTTTTTTTAAAACACACAGTGTCAGCTAACATCTGTGCAATCACCATCCCAAAATGGGGAAGCTTTAACATTTATTTCCATATTTTCTGGGAAATATGGACGATACCCACATTTGGGGAAATTTCTCAGCCTGATTATCTGACAAAGAGGCTTTTCTTTGTAAAAGTGAATCCAAAATTGCTAAGTATCCAATTCAGGAAAGCTTTCCTGTACAGCACAGCAGTTAAGCTGGGAATGTCTAAGGTGCTGGGTTATTTCCTCTCCTGAAAGACGGAGGTTTTCAGGCAGTAACAATTCAGAAATTGATTTAAATGCTCAGCTTGCTTTCTCTTTTTATTCAGTTCCACCCAGCAGTATTTCTTCATCTATCTCATGCCCAAAATTGTGTCTAGTAATTGATTGGTTATTATTAAAAGCCTGGAAATTCCCTGAGACTTGCATAATTGGTGAACTGAAAAACTCAGATTTTGTATTCCCTGAAATGACATTACCTATTTTTCAAAGAAAATAAACAAGACTTTTTAATTAAAGAAATGGCTATTTGTACAGGGAAATATTGAATTTGCAGGTGCTATGATCAAATAATGAATTCCTTTCAGGCACGTTTGTATATCTTATAATATGTGTGGCTTTCTCAGCTGCCACAAAATTGCTGTCGTAAACACAGAGAAGTCAAACTAAAATGGGCAAACACAATCCTGGTATAATTCCACTGGCTGAAATGCATTTTTGCTGTTGCTTATGATAATGCCAAACCTGTGCTCCTGGCTTTAAGTATAATCTGCCTGAATCTAAGTCAGTCATAGATTTAAACAGAATTTAGTTTTCATCAAATGATAAAAACAAGTCTTTATCTTTAATTATGGGTGATTTTCCCTCTCAAATTAAGCAATTTGTGACTAAGAGCTCCACCTTTTCAAAAATGCTCTTTTTTAAGAACTAGAAAAATACAACAGTTGTACATACTTTCCTAAAAAACATCTCTGCATGTTGAACTGCATCTCAGCACTGCTTTTATCACAGAAATATTTTGGTATCACACAAAAGACATCTACTTGCTTTTTCTTTACGTTTTTACAAATTTCAGAAAAGACCCTACATCAGTGTCCCTTTTCATTCAAGTACATCTGCAAAACTGAGGTAGGAAACATTTCTACAGATTTGATCAACAGGAGAAAACATGCCATACCTTGAGTAACATACCATAGAAGTCCATAATTTGTTGGGCATTAATTAACAAGGTATTTTGCATTAGATAATACTTTAAAGGCAAGATTGGGTTTTTGTTCTTCTCTGTGATTTCTGTGTGTCTGCACACAATGGAGGTGGAATAGGGACAATTTATACTAATCATACAAGACTGATCAGATTTTAAGAGCACCCAGCTACCCCTCCAAAGCACTACATCATTCTAATTTTTATAGCATTTTGCTCCCCACGGAACTGTGCAATACGCTTTTTCATGCTCACTTTATCTCTTTCTCCTTTAATAACAAATTATTTTTGAGGGGTAGGATGATCCTGCAGGGGAAGATGCTATCTTAGAACTCGGATATGTAGGTTTGTTTCCAGAAGACATTCCATTCATCATCTGGGAACTGAAGATAATGTTACTTTTTCTACTTTTTGAGAGTCTTGTGGAAATGAATCCACTGTGGATAGAAAGGCATTCAGATAGTGTGAGGAGTGTTGTGGAAAGAATTAAATGTTCTCTGTTCTAAAACAATGGAATGAATGCCAAGCAGCAGCAGTATGAAATGAGTGAAATTAAGCTCTGGCCCAAACCAGGTGTTTTTCATTCCCACAGTTCATTGACTCTGACTCTGATTTTGATGTCAGATAACACAATAATTTGTTTAGCTGAACTGAATCATATCATTATTACAAAGTGCTAAGTGATCTGCACAATAATAGTTTCTAATGTTTTTTGGCACACCTAAAAAAATAAAATAGTAATAAAACTTATAAAAATAGCTCAGAAATAGTATGGAATAGATGCTAATCATGTGGGATACCAAAAAGTAGCAGGAGCACATGGAAAAACTTACATGGCTTTCTAGATCCTATTAATCTGTCTTTTTTTCCAAAGGTATTCAGATCGTACTTAAAACTTTTGCTGAAAGCTTTCATTACTTTTTAATGGATGTTACCCTTCAAACATGTTGTTTTAACTCCTCTTGGTGGAAAAAGATTTCAAATCAAATTCTATCTTTAATTCTGCCTTTTGGAATGATGTCCCACTTTCTGTTCTTGAAGTGAGGAGATGTTTTTAATCTTTTGTAGGTGCACAGTAAAAGGTTTTAACTTAGCAGTGGTTTTATACCACAGGGTTCTGTGTGTTGCCATTTAATTACTTTATTCTGCATGAGCATTCATTTGTACATTGCAGGAACAAATGGATGTAGAGCAAAGGATTAATTTTTACCAACTTCAGAGTGTCAGTCAGGCTGTCAGTATCAGAATGACATTATCAATCTTTTACAATCATGCCTTTAGGGCTTTTGGGAGAACAGTACTTTCATAGGGGACAGCTACTGAGTCTAACACTCAGCCCCAGCTTGAACACCAGTGTAGAAAGTGGATGTGGAGAAAAGGAGAGTTGTTTCCAATTTTTTGCATGTTTTAATTTAGGCCACAGCGCAAATTAAATTGAAGTCAATCTGGAAACGTCTTTGGCTCCACTGGACTTCTTGAGCAAGATTTAAGCAAGATTTTAGGAGCCATTCCACTTCAAATGGAAGCTGGAATCCTGTAATTGTACTAATAACTGAAATTGGAAAAGAAGCTTCAGGAGAAGGACTTCATACCAAGTTTTGTCAGCGATTATGTCTAACCACACTTGAGGGATTTTCATCAGCTCCAAGCAAGAGCACTGGTGCCCTTCCCTTTAACTTCTTCTGACAGAGTAACATTTTGACGCTCCATCATTTTGCAAACAATCTCAATTTCTTTGCCCAAACTTAAGAGTTTCATTACTTGTGAATCATTTTTTCCAAGATGAATACAAAAATGATGACAACTTGCAACATACTACAGTGAAATATCCCAGTTCTCCTTTCCATATTTTGATGGAAATTTGAGACTTTGTTCACTTAAATTGCTTTTATTAAAGAAAAACTTTGGGCCTATGAAGAGGAGAGTAAAACGGCTACAAATGTAGGACAGCAAGCACTAAGCAAATGTTAATAACATTATATTATATTTTTATTATATAAGAAATGTGGTGTTTTATTTCTCTACTCTAAAGTCTGTGCAGTTGGGTTATTCAAGGCAGTTGGGTTACATCAGCTGGTTATTTATTACTATTTGTGGGTTTCTCTTCAGGCATTTCATATCCTCTCAGCTTCTACCATCTGCCAATAATTATAGCTGAAGAGATTGGCCAGCAAATCCAAGCACAGCACCTTTTCCATAGATTGCTCTCTATCCATGGATTGCTCACGTGGCTGTGAATTCCTGGATAACATCAGTTTCCCTGGACTGTTTAAATTTATCATGTTTATCCTCAAAAGTCTGGAGGTCAGCTGGAGGGTCTGGAGGCAGAGGGAGGTCACTGCCCAGCCTGAGGATCCCTGCAGGAGGATGGGCACATGCAGGACAGTGGCCACACGTGGGGCAAGTTGGGCTGGGACCCCCAAGCCTGGCAGCCAGACCTCACTAGAAATGCTGGAAAAGTGCATGATAGAGACACCTGCATAATTAGAATACCAGTCTGGAACAGTAATGACTTAAATTGTATCTTAATCCTATATAATGCTCATGGAGCTCTAGCTATGAAAAATGTGTATTTTCAACCTAACAACAGAACACCAAATTCTGCCCCTTTTTTTTTTAAATTTTTTTTTATTTTATTTTTTTATTTTTTAAATTTTTTTAATTTTGGTTCAGGGGGTGTCCATGAATTCAGTGCTTGCATCTGAATTTTCACCTCTCTTAAAATTTCAGGGATATCTGAATCGACCATGCACTGCTCCTTATTTCCTTCCCTCTGCACTTACTACTGAGCCATTAGTCATTGCTCATCTGCTCTTGGTGTACGTTTTTAATTCGAATAGCACGTGTTGAAATGCTCTCAGACATGACAGATTTTGATACCAGTGACATAATTACTGCCTGCTATTAGATAAGCAGTGTATTACTTTAATAAACCTAACCCTCTATGCTCATGACAGACTTTCATTGGGATGTAAAATGCACAGTCAATAATTTTGAATGCAAATCCCTTCTCAAGGCAGAAAAAAAATGAAGATATGCCTGGCTGGAAAGTTTTAGGATATTGAAACAAGGAAAACTAAAAATTAAGGAAAATTCAATTTTCAGAGACAGACAATGTCTTTTAACTTCAAACCTTTAACTTAATTCATTTAATCAGTTTCTTTTTAAACCACTTTGAGTGCACAACTGTCTCTTCTACTTTTGAAAGCATGGGAATAGATGGACCTGGATGTGATGAATCTCTCCTGCATGGACCAGGCAGGCTGGGAGGGAGTGTTGGGCTGATGCTGCTCACCCAGGGTGTGCCTGCCCCCAAGGATCTCCCTGCTGCCTGCTCTTTCATTGCTCCCTGCCATCACAAAATTCTCTTTCTTCTACCTGTATCAGTACTGCGGGAGCTTGGTAAAATATCTTTATACTTACTTGCCTTTGCAGAGTTGGATTTTCAGCTGTCTTAACTCAGGACACTTTATGCAGTATAGGATTTTTCCAGGCATCTGCATTTAGAAAAGTGATTTCCAAAAAGTGGCTTTTCCATCCACTCAGGCTAAGGAAAGGCCATGTCACATTTTTATTCCTGAGACTAAAAGCCCCATGTGTCACAGAGAGGGCCCATCAGCTCTGTAATGCCCTTGCTTTGGTAAAAAGAGGGACTCAAAAATATTGAGAGTGGTGGAAACAACCAGTGAAAGCTGTTTTCTTTGAGCTGGGGTGTGTATGGAGCAGGGCTAGTCTGGGGTGTCAGAACTATTGCTATCAAGCAAGAAATGGCACTGCTATCACTAAGCTGAAAGGTCAGCTCTGCTGGAAGCGCCAATTACTGGTAATATATGGAGTGGGTTTCTTGGTCTAATTGGGAAATATTTTTAAAAGACAGTAGAAATCATGGGAGTGAATTGTGAACTCCGTGTTCCTCCAGGTGAATTACTGGTGTGGATTCCTAAGGGAGATGCGGAAAATGCTTCTAAAGGAGTGTGATAGGTGTCTTCTGGGCATCTGAGCCTTGTTAATGGTCTCCTGCCTTTGTCCCGAGTTTATTGGAGCAATATAAAGTTTAAAAGTGCTGATGCAAGGATTACAACAGGCTTTAGGAAATAATCTTTGCACAGATGGCTGCTGCATTTCACCCTGGAATTTTCACATGCATAAATGGAGAGCAGAGAGAACATGCTGCCAATGCAGTGCATCCACCACGGAGACTTTACATCCTCCCATACATCCTTCCATACATAAGGGTAATAAATAACACATCATACACGCTCACAGGGTGTGCTAAGTTGCCCAAAGCAGCAGCCTCTAATTTTTTTCTGTAGATCTTTCATGTATTAAAAGCAATTTTTCTCTCCTTGCTTTGTATAAAGCTGGTGAATTCCTGGTGAAAGCATTCCCTCAGATCAGGATGCAAAACTACCATGGTCTGCAAGATGCTGCTGGTGTTTGAAGCTCATAGTCACAGTTTGACCTAGTGCCTGGTCCTTTTTTCTGCTCTAAAATGCATTGCTCTCATTGTAAAAATGTCCTTTGTCTCTTTTCACAGAGCGATGAGGTTCTAACAGTCATCAAGGCCAAAGCACAGTGGCCAGCCTGGCAACCTCTGAATGTGTAAGTAAGTAGGGAATTGTCTGTCTCAAGAGCTTGTGTTGGGTAAAGAAATAACCTAAAAATCTGTTGATAGATGAGTTTGATGAGTTTTCAATTTTTTTTTTTTTTTTGGA
>WEKY01047175.1:23828-143037 GCA_013390045.1 Picathartes gymnocephalus
TTTTTTTTTTTTTTTTTGGTGGTAGTAGGTGTGTGCTTGGTTTCTTCAGGTTTTTTTTTTGGTTGGTTGGTTGGTTGGTTTGGGGTTTTTTTGTTTGGTTTTTTTTCCCAACATCTGCTTCTCTCTTTCTCTTCTCTTTAGCATCTCTTCATTTTTCACATGCTTTGGTTGGCTAACTGTGGCAGCAGGACTATCCCATGGAGTCTGTGCCTCTCACACATAAACAGTGATGTTTATTCAGTGCTTTCTCAAATATGTTATTCTGTTCTGCATGTAGTAGCAGCTTTTCTGGCATCCTGTCTCACACTCTGTGCAATGCACTGGTACAACAAATCCTCATCCACCAACAAAACACTCTTAAGGGACTAATTATTTAAAATGCCGACCTGAAACACTCCATGAAAGCCTCCTGATCCTGGTGGTGCTATAACATAACTATGGCTGTTTCACCAAGTGAGGCAGAAATTTGCTTTCTGGGATCCTGACTGGGCTCTCCAGCAGTCAGCAGAAAAGAGGACAAAATTCCCCTTTCAGGGTACTCTTGAATTTCCTGCTGGGCCTTCAGGGGAGGTGTGAGAGCAGGGGTGGTGGTTCCCCAATAACTTGGCCCAAAGTTCATCCTCGTTATCCAAGCCCAAATGAGTGAGACCTACAAGAAGTGACTAAAGACGAGAGCCCAGTAGAAGGGATCACCCAATGAGCTGAAAGTCAAATTAAGGCCTTGGAGAAGCAGGGCAATTAATTTCCTGCAAGACTGTGGTGCCTTATCAGTTGGACCTGGAACAGAGGCTAGGCAAAATTAGGGGAATAAAGTAGGGATTTATTGCAAGGCCTTCAAAGGCCGCACCCTGGCAATCCAAGAGCTTGGCTGCAGCCCTGCCAGGATGAGCCTCAAGATGGACGCAGGACCCCTGGGCACGGGGTTTCACACTTTTATAAGTTGTGGTCCATTTGCATCTTGAGCTTAACTGTCCAGTTAATAACTTGGAATGATGAAGTTCCACCCTCCTTTCTTGCCCTCCTTTTTTCATGTTGTTTGTGCTTTTGGGCCTGAGGTTCAGAACGATTGTCCTTGAATTTTGAACTGGAGAGAATTGTTGTGTCTAACTACCCTGCGAACAGAACTTAGTAACACTTCATATGAAGCTAAGAGCTACACACTAAAGCAGAAAAGAAAAAGAAAAAAAAACTTGAGGCGTCAACTGTACAGAACAGATAGTCCTGTTTCCTATTTCCTGGAAGCAGCTAGTGAAACACTTTGTCTGGTTTTGTCATCTGTATTTCAGAAAGTATGTGAAAACTTGAAGGTTAGTTAAAAAAAATAAACAACCAACCTGCAAAAGAGTTCAGTTTTCAGAAAACATCTCCTACCCTAAAGGGGCTTAGAAACTCTTAAGCAGCTTAGGAGTTAAGCTGTTCACTTTATCCCTTTCCCCTCTGAAAAAAAAAGAGAAAAAAAAAGGTTAGGAGGTGAACTCAACTTAAATAGTGAAAAGATTTCTGATAGCTGATCCCTCTTTAATCTAGAAAAAAAATCCAGCCCAACAAACAAATGAAAAAAGAAAACCAACACCAAAGTATCAAAGTATGAAATCCCTTCTAGCATGTAAGCTAAGGAAATTCATCACAAGGAAACGTTTTGAGAAAGGACTTTAGCGCTGTGACTAACCTCGAGAGCAGCTTACCTGAGCATAAGGTGGATTTTCCATCTCTGGAATACAATCTAATCCTGAGACAGGGTTGCAGGCTCTGCACAGGTACTGCAGGTTAGGCTTTTTTGGCCTTTGTAATGCAAGAGATCATGCCAATGGCATTCCTTATTTATGGCCTTATCCTGGAAGTTTCTGGGATTTGGATTTGTAGCTGTGGATAGCACTTTTTTCCATTCTGCCTTCTTTCCATTCACTCCAAATTAAGACATTGAAATGAAAACTTTTTCACTGTTCTACTCCAATGAGTTCTTGATCTGAAACAAACCATTTATTTTTGCACTCCAACTTGAGTCACTCTCCTAAAGCAGCCCCTGTATCTGGTGTTTCTGTTGACAAAGTGAACTGTACCACCTGGAGGTGGCTGCTGTTTGCTTGGGAGGCTTTGGCACTGACAGGAGAGCAGCCTGTGCTTTGTTCACAGAAAGATGGAGAGAGGATCCCTGCTCCAAAGCCTCAACTCATCATCTCGAATATTTACGTCAGAAAAATTAATGCTAATTAAAGTGTGCTGCCCCGATCATAATTCCTAATTTTATACAGCCCTGAGAAACTTCACAAAAATCTGAATGTGAACAACTTCAGATGCTTTCTAAGGCACATTCTTTCACGGACATGCCTGAAAATGTTTTTGCAACATCCTCCACATGTTTTGCCAGTCAGTACTTTCCTTTTCCAGATGGCAGTTCTCACCTTTCAGTAACATCAAAAAGAACAAATCTTGGTAACTTTGCTTTCAAATGCTCTGCAGGGGTTCTCCTAACCCTTCACTTTACAGGTAGTGGTTGATTTTTGGCTTTTTAAACAATATTTTTTTATCATATTTTGACATTGTGTCCTGCTTTTTGATTCCACTTAAAAATATGGTCTAAGCTTCACAAGGGGACAAAATTTTCAATATCCTTTAACTGTGGTTAATTTTCCATTTTCTGTAGTGGATTGTCCTTCTGGGAATTTAGATTAGAGCTGTGCAAGTATTGGATGACTCCTCAGGATAAACATATTTTCTATTATTATACACAGCACAACCATCTTACTAATCAAGAGTTGACTAAAAGTCGTGAATATTTTATGTTTTGCATAATCCTTGGTTATGTATGTAATGGATAATAGGGTGTGATAGTAGTACCAAAGTGGCATTACAAAGTGACATAATAAGCCCAGCATAAAAACCTTCCCAAATGTGCTTCACAGCAATTATAAAATGCATAATCATAATAATTTTTTTATGGAGGTGTGAAGTGTCAAAAGTTGGAAAATTCAGCCTGCTCTCACTTTAAAATTTACCTCATGATTCCATGTCATCTCCCAGTGCAATACAATGTGGAAACATCATCCTGCCAAACTTCACTGTCTGTTTTTTGCGGATCCTCTCCTCAGCTCATATATTCCTGCTCTTTGTCACTGCTTTTGACTTTTATTTTACTTCCTATCATTCATCTTCATCATCCTTAATTCAGTTCCTTAATTCAGGGCACCAGAGTGCAGAAAACTCTCCTGCGTTTTTCCATGTAGGGGACAGCTTTGGGTGATATTTGTGAACCAGTTTTTTGGTGGCCTAACTGAAAGAGCACCAGCGGTAGCATTGAGAAGGATGAGTGCCAGACCGACTAATAAAACATTTTGCTGTTGCTCATATTTGCATTACCAAGCCTTGTGTCTGAAATTCTGACTTTAAGGTGCTTTCGGGGAGTGCATTCTTCCTTGAGCACACTGGTATCAGTCTCCAGCATGCTGTCAAATCAAAGTAGTTTTTCTTATCTTTCTTGTATAAACAAGTGCACAGCCCATTGCTCCCTTCCTCACAGCCATGTTTCCGGCAGAGTCAAATTTCATTTTCATACCCAGCTGCAAATCTTTGGCCTCTGGCAGTATGGAGGATAAAATACATCAAACCAGATAGTACCTCTGCTATCCAAATCTGCATATCTGGCACCTGTAAAATAAACAAGCCATGACAGAAAAATTTGAGATAAAGGAGGCAAGACTTTTAAAGTTAATATGCATCAAATTCACCAGGAGCTGGTACCTTTTTAAATTTTGCATCAAATTCTCTTTCCCAAAATATATGCCTTGTTTGTTTGTTTGTTTGTTGGTTGGTTGGTTTGGTTTGTTACTCCTTTACTCCTTTTATTTCAAATCTGGACATCACTATTGAGACACAAAAGGGGAACTATTTGAATTGTAATTCTTGTGTCTAATCACTCTTTTGCATTCTCTGTAAACCAGAGAATACACCTACCACTGATAAATATAAGCATAGATCCCATACAGGATGGAAATTATTCTCCAGTATGTAAATTTAAAGTTGTGGGTCAACCTATAGAAGGCATATTTCCATGCAAAAATTCAAGGTATTTTATCTTGGTAAACAGCATGGTGAGAGTACCTGACATCTAAAAAGGTTAGCTTTTTCTGAAGTATACACAAGAATCTTCTTACTTCTCTCTCATTTTGTTTTTCTTCTTTGATTTAAAAACTTGTTTTCCTACCTTTTTACCTCCTCAGTCCATTCTTAGTTACAACCAACGTACCTTGATGTGAAAGGCATTTGTCTTTACTACAATTCTGAGCTATCTGAAGTTTAGAAAACTATCCTTTCCTTCCTTGTTGTCCCTCCTGTTTCCATCGCACCTCTCCATGCTGTTTGTGTGAGCAGACAAGGTCCTGTGGTTTCCCAGTGCCTCGGGGCTCTTTTCCTCTCCCATTGAAGCAGCTCTTTCCCACTTATTTTGAGATTACCTGAGAATGTTCCAATAAGCACTTGTGAAGCTTAGCAGAAAAGGAGGCCTATTCCTTTATAATTCCCGGGGATGGAAGCATTTAGTCCAAAATTTATAAGTTGGTACAGTTACCTCATCATCCCCTCAGATTATCCCATCCACCTCTTTCCATTTCCAGTTTTTTATACCTGTGATATCTTTTCTCTGACTACAAAGATGTTGGGGCTGTTTTTCCTGGCTTGCATGGAGGATATCAGGAAATGGGACAGCATATTCCCAAGAATGGGTTTTTAGCATTTTTATAGATAATGTGACTTAAACTGTTCCAGAAATCAAAGACTAATCTACAGAAAGTTGATGGGAAAAGAAAAACTGTTCTGATCCAAAATAAGTTTGAGTTGACAGGTCATGCAAGCTGGAGGGAAAAATGCTGACATACTCAGCTGCATTTTCCTTCCTTTATTCTTGAATAAAAGCTCTTTCACTCTTCTTGGATTCTTCTGTCACAATTTGACAAAAAATGTTCAGCATACACTTTGATCCTGCAGTGGACTTGATCTGATCAATAAATTTCCATTACAGCATTTGGCAATTGAAAGCCAAGCCACAGATGTATCTATTTGGGCTTTCTGTGTTGTTTTTCGTTTTACTTTTATTTTACATAATTTTTTAACTTTTGGGGTTTGTTTTTTTTTTTTGTCCTTACTTTACTGTAACTTGCTGATGTTCCTGAGCCCATAAAACTTTTCTTCTTAAAGCAGCCCCCACATTTAGATCACTGAGTGATACGATGTTCTTAGATGTTGTTAGATAGAGAGCGTCCTAAGTCAGAATTGGAACGCCTTACTGTCTTCTGAAATGAAATAAAATAACTCCATCCCCTCATCTTATTCTTCTTTGTTAAACAGCTCAATTTATTGTGCTGTAAACACTTCATTCAATTCCTGAGGTGTTTACATACTAAAATAGCTATTAGTAAAATTACTATATGCATAAAAATACAACCAACAACCCTATGTTCTGTTCCTGGGGAACAGAAATGTCTGGCTCTATTTCCAGCGTCTTTTTTTTTTTTTTAAACATCTTTACAGTACTTAAAACAGAATGCATGAATTAGGTAAATTTGTAAAGAAAACACTTAGATTTGTGTCCTTTTTTTGACTGTTATTTACTGAATTCAACTTAAAACCCACAAAGTTGTTGTTCAACCAAAGATGCACTTTTAAAGTAAATAATTTACTTACATCTAGCTGGGATTGATTTACTTGCTTCATTTTTCTGCACTGAAAATAGGAGAAAATTACAATATTTGCATTAAATTCAAAATAAATGGGGTCCTTTTTAGAATCAAAGTTTTGAGTAGACATTTCTTTTTGTGATGTCCTATAAGATAAATATGTTATTTGAGGAATCTTCTTAAGATTTTTAGAAAATCTGATCTAATTAATCTTATTTTTCAGGATTTATGACATTGACCTGTATTCCTATCTATCTGGGGAATGTGAGAAATTAATTTACCAATTAATTCATGTAAATTATCTATTTCTCTCTAAGCTACATATGTGGATAAAATATGTGCACATAAGCCACAACTAAAGCTGGCATTTTTCTTTTAATACGACCTATATTCAAAAAATATTTATAGGCTGTAAGCAAAATCAGTACCTTGTTGTTCTACCTACATTTTGAGTGATTTATTTTGGAGAGATTAATGTGGAGACTGTTGGAGGAAAAAGAAACAGATGTAGAGAGTGGATTTGTGGCCTTGATCAGCGATTTTACTGGAGGGAAAAAAAAGATTTTTCTATCTCCCTGTTTAATTGTTGCCTCAGATTTTGGTAAAACCAAGCTGCTTATTCCCCTCTATCATGTTTTAATTTTGAAACAGTCCACTGCAGTTATTTATTATAAATGCCAGAGTTCAAATAATTAAGCAGTTTATGCCAGTTACGTTTTTTAAGGCATGTCAGATAGTGCTGAAATGTGCTGAAATTTACCTTAAATGACCCTCCCACAGAGCTGCTTTCACTTTCTGCAGGGAGTGCTAGACTTTTTTAGGGCCAGAAGGTGTTTGTTCAGAGCCTGTGCTGTTTGTTTAGGTGTTTAGGAAAGCCACACATTCCAAGAGGGTCCATTTAGTTGTGTCAGCAGGACATGAACCCAGGCAGGGATGCTCTGGGCCAGCTCCTGTCTCATTTCCTGCATCAGTGTGGGCACACCAAACCCAATAGAAATCCTCCCTCTGTTTTCCCCTGGAGCCAGATGTTGGCTGGGTCTCACTCAGAATCCCCGTGGCGGGCCCGAGTGCTGGTTTCTACACAATTTTAATCAGCATTTAGTGGGGAAGATTCAAATAAGTGCAGCTTTCAGCTTTGATAACAGAGAGGCTTCAGATGAAGAATAGTGAAATACCCACAACCCTGCAAACTGAAGGCCTGGCAATGTCTGTAAGTTAATTCTGGGAATTAGTCTTCCTAGAATGTCTTATTAAGGATTGATAGAACTATTCACAAGTGCCACACCAGATTCCTCAGAGCTTGAAAACTAAAATTCATTGGAAAACTTCCACCCATCCCTATCCATTCACTTAAAGTATTTGAAATTGTGCCTTTATTTGTTTTAAAATACTATGAAGTCAGAAAAGTTTGGTTTTGCATTAGGTGAGTAAATGAGGTTGCTCATTTTCAGTTGATGTAACCCTTGTACTGTCCCATTAAGAGGGATAAAATTATTTCCTGGCTTGCCATGCAATAAATAAATAAATAGCTGTCCATAAATAGGTGATATTGGTGTCAGAATGTAATTTATAAAAATGTACAATAGAAATGAGTGAATTACTCAGTTGCTCAATTAATCAAAGCCTTAGACTACCCAGCTGAGATTAAAAAAACCCAACAAAACACTACATTTTAACATGCACACTTGTGTTCAGGTTTAAATGGCATTCAGAAGGGCAAGATGCAAATGAACTGCAATTAACCAGCTGTAATGGGCATTGTCTAAATTTTATTTGTTGCTGTCTCCAAAGGGATAAAACAGCTCATATCATAGTCCTTTAATCATCTCTGCCCTGAATATCATTAATATTTGGTTATACAAATTGATTATAAACACTATTCCACCTAATGATTTGAAAAATAAATCATGCATGGATAATTTTTCTTGTGTGAGTAAGAGTCAACAGAGGGTTATATAGAAATAAGGAAGATTATTATTTATTGCTCCTTATATTCCTTATAATGCTTGTTTTTCAAGCATACTTGTTAGACATTTTCTCCTAGGTGAATACTGAATTTATCTGGTTTCCACTTCCTCTGTACTTTTAAAATAGTAGAGTTTGTGCATTTTCTTGCCTTCCAAGTTTTTAAATCCTTCCATTGCTGCATTTAACCTTATGGTGTGCCTGTGGTTGAATTACTTTTACATTTCTTTCAATAAAAAAAGTGAGTGGAGTTAACTCTTTTTATAAAGGAACAGCATCACTCCATAGAGTAAAGTGGGCAGCACGAACAGCTCACAAAGAATAAATGATTTAAAACTAAAATAATATAAATCAAATATAAATACAAATATAAATACAAAAAGAATAACTGATTTTAAACCAAAATATAAATACAATGCTAAGGTAGAGCCCAACTATTGCCTGAAGTGAAATTGAATGAACTTTTAGGGATTCTTGGGGGCAAAACCAGCTTATGTTGTGAATTGCAGCTAATAGCTTGCAGCAGCATCAGGTCTCTGACCACAGTGGTGTGAGCATTACTCGGGACATAGTTGGGAAATCAGACAAAAGCCCCAAACCCGTCATTGCCTTGAGAGCAGCATCATCACTGTGCCTGACCTGCTCTAAATTCACAATAACGTCCTTCCCAGCAGCAGCAGCAACAGCCAGCAAAGCAAAACTCCCAGCAAAGGAATAATGACATTTGCACAAGCCCATCTCATTGATAACAACTCATCACCAACAAGGAGAAATAAAAGGAAATAAAACTGCTGGCAGCTAAGGCATGAAGAATTGAAACGAGGAACAGGCTGATGAATTGTCTGAGTTGCAAATGCATTCTCAGTGGCTCGCCATTGTAATGAGTGAAATGTGGTTATATTTGACACCTCATTGGATTTATGTTTTCCTAAAAGAAAATACCTTTTTTGTTTTTCCTGAAGAGTTACGATGTGCTTTTCTCTTGACAGATGAGTTGATTTAAATTTTGAGATGCTTGAAAGTATTTTTTAAATTCCCTAAGTGGCTCTCTCCAACTCCAGCTATGCTGTTGTAAGAATAAATGTTGTAATGCTTTTTTGTATGTGCCATATTTTCCCTTCAACAGGCACTCTGGGAATATTTTTAAAAGATTTTGTGTGAGGTATGTCTTGTCTAATCTTAAACCCCTGCATGCTGGGTATGCAGATTGAAATTTTCATGCCAGGCTAGAGGAAAATAGAATATTTTACTTGTGTTTAAAATAATAGCTTTTTATGGATTGAGGTTTTGTGTTGCCATCCTTTGGAAAAAAATGACTTGATAATCAATGCGTTGAAAAACTCCTCCAAATCTGACCCAGTTTAAGGAATGCACAGAAATCTCAGTGTTCCTGTGATTGCTTGGTAACATCTGATATCTCGTTATTCCTTCAGAAACTGACCTTATCTGAGATGCCATAAATGCATGAACACAAATTCTGCAGAGGCCACAGAGAAACCCAGAGAAATGCAGCGAGAACTAAATCAGAATGCAGAGCTCAGGCTGATGTGGGAGACATTTTTGGATTGAGGCTTTCTGGAATGGAAAGTAATTTCTAATAGTTAAAAGTGAGCTGTTTTGGTGAAACTGCAGGAAGAAGTGGAGGAGAGCAGCACATGTGAATTGGCATTTGAACCCCTATATCACAGCTGGCAGAATTACTCTTGCAAGACATAATCAGGACTTGAATTTATATAATTCATAAGCAGATGTAAATGTGAAACCCTCATTCTTTATCACAATAATGATATTTTCCTTCTATTAATTACAAGCTAAAAAAAAATCTTGAAGCCCTAAAACTAAAAAATGCTTAAATTCAAGCTGATTACCTTAGAAACAAACTTCTTTAAAGTAAAAACATTCTCAGGAAATGTAACAAAGGCATAAAGAAGTCATTTATCACAGGAAAAATATGTTATATGTAAAAGAAAGAAAAGTGCTTCAATTGCAGCAAAAGTTTTGCTCAGCTTTATGTACTCAATTTTTTTGGAGGAGATCTTTTGTCACAGCTGTGTGGCAAAAATACTTCCTCACAGGGTGTTATGCAGTGATGATGAAAATGCTTTGTCTTTAAAAAAACTCACGTTTCACAGTCAACTCCTCAGAAGAGAACAGGAGTGCTATCTTTAAAAAATAATATTTCTGGGTTTGGCTTTTCCATAGATCTAGTTGGACATAAGCTTTGGAAGTAACAATTAATACTCCCAGAACTTTCTAGGCTTTCTATGGTACCGGCTCCTGCAAAAAAATAAAGTCAGAAAAAATGAAAATATGACGTTCTGGTAGCTCTGATCTTTCTAATGTAATCTTTTATGAATGAGGATGTACAATGGGAGCCTTAAAAGTCATATTAACTTTAGCTGTTTCATGATATGCATCCCAGGAATTTAGTATAATGATGGTCTGCAAAGATTTCTGTTGCTTTCCCCCAGATATGTTGCTCTATAAAGTAGCCATTATTATTCTTGCAAGGCAACATTTTGTTTCAACGGTGCCACTACAGTGTGTGTGTCTTTCCTTTTTATACCTGTAAATCTCTGGAGGGTCTTTTTTCCCCCAGGAATCCTTGTTTCTCTTGTCAACTCCCACTGCCACGTTGTGCTGTCTATCCTAAAATGGGGTAAGAGCCAATGTCTGTCAGCCCTGCTGTAAATTAAGTTTCCTTCCACAAAATGACAGTATGTTACCAGGAAACATTTTCAAAGTTTGGAGGTTTTGTGTACAAAGGGACAGGAATGAGGAGGCCAGACAGAGTCTCTGGTTTCTATGGCAACACAGTGATGTGTCTGGCTCAGCTGTTCTCTTCTTTCATGATTTGATAGATAACTGGGATCCACCCAGTGAAGTTTAATGTTGTCAAAAATAGAATCCTATCCCCCAATCTAATCAGAAACAGTAATGCAGAAAGGACAATTCAATACAAGAAGCCAAAATACAGGGGGAAAGTCAGCTGTGACTTTTGATAACACAAAGTAAAATACATAAATTTCTCCGGAGCTGTGAAATAGTTCCGAGAGCTCCAGCTCTGCATTTGGCTAATGGTTAAACTTTGTTTCATGTCAGCAGATTCCCTGTGCTACCTCCTCCCTTCCTGCTGCATCTCATTCCTTCTCACTGTGGGCGTCCTGTCCTGCAGACCCCAAACCCCCAGGTTTTGACTGGCTTTGGCAGGTTCAGTTGTGTCTTAGCTTCTGCTAAAAGGCTTTGACTTCAAAATGAAAGCTTTCATGTGAGAATTGGGTCTAAGTGGTAAATTTTTTCCTTCATCTTGAAAAAATAAAAATCTATTTCGTGTTTTAAGGGTTTCTTTAAATATAAATTTAGACATATTTGTTACACCAAACCCAAAAATCTCAGAAGATATATCTCAGAGATAACATTTTTTAAAAATCCATACAAAATAGTCATTTTTATTTGAGACAGGGTGAGATTGGGCTCAAAGTGCATGTATACATTTGGATAATTAATATAAGATAAAATCTTTAATCATATGAATTTCCATTTTATTGATATTTCAGGAACTTAACAGGAAGGAGTAAACCCAACAACATATGCTGCCCTCACAACTTGGTTGCTCTATTTTAATGTCTCTACAGAGCTCCATTTAAATGAGAAAATAACTCAATCTCTCCCTTTTTTCCCAGACATCAGGACCAAACACTGCTGAGTTGTATTTTAGCAGCTCAAGGCTGCAAATTTGTGTCTCCCTTGGCATCCATTCCCATGCTATTGTGAAGTAGCCTGTTACCTGAATCCATGTCACCTGAGTGCCGTTTGGAGTTACAGACATTTATTCAGCGTTGACTAAAAAATAATCCAAAAATTACACCACACTTATAAAAAAGAATTGTCTTAAGTGTAGTGGGTATTACTGAGACCTAGGGGAACTTCATTGTCTGACAGATGGTCTGATGCCCACGTTAAGGAATTCTTAATCCAGTTGCAAGGAAAAAAAGTTCTAGGTAAGAACATATGTGGTTTTTTGGAAATGAAAAAAAACTGTATCGATCTTTTTTTTTTGTCAGAGGAAGCACATATGGCAGTTCCATTTTCTGTCACCATTTACTTTCTACTTTAAAATCAAATGTCACTAGGCAAGGAAGAAAGTTGAGTATTAAAACCTAGAAAAGAACTAAGAACAATCCCTGCAAGAACTTGATATTCATTGTTCATGGAAATGAATGACTACCCAGTTAAATCAAACTTCCTTATCCCATTCTGTCCTTGTTCTTTTTTCTCCTCTGCATGTTCCTCCCATTCGTAGTTACAGTTTCATGATTATTTCCCAACCATCTGCTGTCTTTCCTTGAGCCAAAATCATTTCCCTTTATAATATGGTGAGTAATCATGTCAGCACCATTTCCGTGCAATTACACGTGTACACACTAATCCTGCCCCCTCACTCCTGTGTCAATACTCACTGAGTACCTGGGATGATTTGCCATTTCCATTTCTGGTCAGCAGAACTTTATTTGCAGAATTTCAACCTGCCAGTTGTTGCCCCCTTTGCATTTTGTTATTAATGGAGTCATAATTAAACATTTACTCTAGTTCTCATCTCCAGGCACCAAAACACATGTGCATGTTGGATGGAGAGGGATGCTGGATGAACTGGAATGTGTATTGTATTAATTGTATTAATTAAGGTGCTGGGCATCTTCAGATGGGTCTGGGGAAAGGCAAAATGCAATTCCCAATTTAAGATATTTGGAAATTAAATGGTTTTGAGAAGCAAGACAATATTTTAAAATTCTTTAAAGGAGTTTGAAGGAATATCCAGATTTTTTAGGTATTCCAGTAAATAGCCTCATGGTATTTTTTGTTAAAAGGAGAATTTTGCTGTAATCTAATATTCAGATTAAGTTAAACTGATAGCAAATCAGAGTTCTTTGCTAACCAGGCTCATAAACAGATCTGTGCTGTTTGTCTGATGTTGTTAATGGGAGAGGAGAGGGTCAGACCTCGGGCTGTGATGGTTCTCATGCCAGGCTGCAGAACTGCTCTGCCACTGCTGTTTCTCAGGCCAAGGCAGGTGAAAAAGGAGATAGGTACAAAGCAACAGTGCTCTTACAACACCCCGTGGGATTTCCTTTGTAGATACAGCTGGAATTACTCCAGGCAGACAATTTGTAGCCCCAAAGCTCCCAGGAAACGAAAAAGAGAGGTTTTCTGAATCCATCCAATGACTACTGAAACATGGTTTGGTTGTAAATGCACAGTAAGTGGTCTAAGAAGGGGCACAAAACTCTTCCAAGCAGGAGTAAATGGTCCTTGTTTGTGACAAACTGCAAAGAACACACAAAAAATCTGCAGTTTCAGAAACTGCCATCCTAACTTGAGGTACCTGAGGTTTTTTTGCAGTGTAGAAAACCTGCTCATATTGGAGCCCATCGATGAATGAAGGTATTAAGTCAAAGAGCTGATGTGTTAATGAACAAATGTGTCATTATTATCTACAGTAGCAATCCAGGCATGCTTAGAGGACAATGTGAAAGTGCCTGAAACATGTACACAGTCCCTTCCTTTTGTAATGCTTTTTAAAAACACTCAAATTAATGATATTTTGGAACAACATTTGTTCTGATGAGTGGTTTAAATGCCGGTGGTAATGATATAAGCCCCTAGTTCAATATGCAATACCATATCCACCCCTTTTAGCTGGTTATTCTCATTTTAAAGCTGACACACACCAAGGTAAGAGGTTGTTAGGTAGGGAGGTTCATAGTCCAAATGCTAAATGTATGAGAAGTTTTCTGACTTTCTTCATTCTTTCCTTATGAAATAAAATAGCCAAGCTCTTGCTATCACCTCCTCTGTTTTGGTGCTCAGAGAAAGCAACAGCTTGACATTAAAGTGCTTTTCAACTTTTTATATGGATGTCAATCAAATTTCATTGATTCAGTGCTCATGTTATTGTAGCATGCCATTCCATCCTTTTGGGACATACACGTGTTTAAATTATTCATTAGCTACAGTGCTTACCTGCCCTGCCTTTAATCAAAACTAAAGATTCTCCTCCTTCTCCTGTGCAACCTGAAATCCTGGCTTTATGTTCAGGTGTTGATCCCTGTGCGTAAAACTTTGTTGTCCTTGCAGTGATAATGGATTCCATCACTTCATAAATGGTTTTCTCAGTAACACATCATCTAAATATGCCATCTGATCTGTTCTGTTGGTTGTAGACTTCTAAGAGTATTTTCCATTCAGGTTTAGATCTTAATACTCTTCCTTTCTTTTCTTTGAACCTACTTCACTTTTCAGGATGACTTTAAAGTGTGTTCAATAAAACAGATGTTGTGTAGGTGCTGCTGGTAGGAAGTTCAAGGGTATGAAGTGTGTTTTTCCATGCTTCCAATGTTATTTGTATGAACAGCAAAAGGGTCTAAAGATGAGTAAATAGGAACGTTCATCCTGGAAATTGTAGATGTGATGCAGTGCAAGTCTCTAAATAAAAGAAGGATGCTGCTTTTCCTTACTAGAGGTAGAATAGAAAGTTCATTTAGTATTTCTGAAAATACTCAGGCTTCATGGTCAAGTAATCAACTAAACTTTTATTTAAAAAAAAAAAAATTGTGTTTTCTGATCATCAGGACCCCTGAGACAAAAGCAGTAGCAGTGTGGTCCACAGAGTTTTCAACCCTCTGCCTCTGACAGGCATCAGACATAGAACAGGTTCTCTCTTTCCGCTTTTTTCTTCCTATTTGAAAAGGCTACTGCATCACTCTGAGCACAAGTGACATCAGATCCTGGTACACTCAAATAAATCTGGGATCCAGACCCTGAGAATGGGGTTAGGATGATTATACCTTAACAGAGCTCTGAAAAAATCTGGAGAGGTGAAAGCTATTTCAAACAACTTTACTCTCCATATAGTTATTCAATCCATGGTATATATCAGATTTCCCCACCCCTACCCCCTGCATAAAATCTATAGGACTCCCTGAATTAGAATTTAATTTCAAAATTTGACAATCTCAACCCTATAATTGGTCTTATTTGTCAAGCTATTTAGTACCCAAAAGAAAAGAGTATAAGCTCAGCCTGCCTTTTTCTTCTTCTACTTGCTAATCACTTCTTTTACATTGCTCATCAAATATTAAACCAAAAGTAACCACGAGGTTTTACTGTCAAATATTATTTTTGCTATTTCTCTTCAGCAACTCTGCACAACCACCTTCTTTATGTGTGCTCTCTTACCTTTCTCATGGACCTCAGTGGAACACAGCAATATTGATTCAACACTCAAAAATGTGTCTTGCAGCAAGCTGAGTTTTCTGTTAGTTTGTCAAAGACTTCCTTAGCCCCCACCCCCAGCAGTGATAGCAACTAGATTGTCACTTAGGGACAAAACTTGTGAAGCAAAATCATGTTGGTGCTCTTTCAGCCTTAAAAGGGGGAAAAAAAAAAAAAAGAAACCAATAAAAACCCACAATTCAAAACACCACATGATACACACACACAAAGAAAAGGGGAGGAAAAACAGGACCATTTCCTTACACCGCTCAGTATATGGCATCCCTATAGCTGGAGATCCTAATCCTACTAATAAAAATAAAATTGGATAGAAATAAAGAAAATTTAAAACATCAGGATGCAGGATGCTGCCTGGTACTTGCCTCACTGTGCTGTGTGACCAGAATTGCCAGCAGGCTGCTCAGGCTCCCACTGGAAAACTACTGTTGGCTTCAGCCAAGAAAAGCAGGGTTCCCCTGCCCCGTGGGGCTCCCAAGGCTCTCACCTGGCACTTTCCTCATGGTCAGGATTTGCTCTGCAACTCTCATTTGCCACCGGTTTTAAGCACCTTTGTCTCTTGCAGAAAATTTTCAAGTTATTTACACTTCAGGCTTTCCTGTGGGCTTTTCCAGACATGCTCCACCCGTTGCAGAAGAACACTTTCTAAAATTTAAAAGCCTTTAAAGGAGAAAAAAGACAATCCAAATTCCTATTTTATCTAAAGTGTTGACAATGCAAAAATGAAAAAAAGTTGTGTTTAGGTTGTACTGAGTACATTTTTTGCACTGGTTTCCTTCATGGAGATCCACCGTGCAGTCTTAGGGCACTTGAGCCAGATATGTTGCTGAGAGGTGCAGGAAGAATTTAGGTTCCTGCCAGCTGCATAAATCTGTCATTCGTGTGGGTACTGGAAACAGCTGAAATTTGTCAGATTATTAAAAACCTAACAAAACCCCCCAGAGTTTTCTATTGTAAAAGCCCAGTCTGTGCCCATCCCTACACCTGGGTAGAAGTTATGGGTGGTGCTTTAGATAAGCCCATTTCCTCTTAATTACAGCAACTCAGGAAAGACTCTGGATTTTGGATGTTGGGCAACATTAAACTATTGTTGTCCAAATTTGTATCCATACTCCTTACAAGTATTTGTCAATTTTTTTTGCATTTGGAAAATACCTGCACAGGAGTGGAGGAAGGAAGAGAAGAAGCCTCCATTTGTACTCTACGAATTTTGACATTTCTGTCTTAAATAGTTACAGGATAAAATACAGTAAAATGGCCATAACATTATCTATCTGCCCTAACAAAGGAGCAGAAGATACGTAATTTTTGGCAAAGTGCTCTGAATTGGGAAATTTTGGCTGGCTTAAGTTTACCGATATTTAACAATTACCTAAAATCTTGTAGGCAGAGTGTATCTCACGCTGAATTGTTCCTTAAGATGGTTTCAACACTGCTATTGTTATAATTTAAATATAGGTATATTTGAAATGCACACAAATTTTTGTTTATATTAATATCATGAGGAATATTATGTTCTGCCATGCCCATATCAGATATATTCTCCAGCTAAAGATCAGCTTCACAAGCACACTTCTCTCTGTTATTTTTGCAGTGTATTACTTGCTCTGTTTGAAACACAGAATTCCTATAGGAAATTCTTAGAAACCCTTATAATGCAGTAAATCCTTTAGCTAGTTGAAGTCAGTTAATAGGCTTTTTAAGACTAATCACAGCTCTGTGCTTGACAAATATATCAGGATACTGCATTCACTGAGGGAAGTTGATACCGTCATTCATTATTTCATGACTTTGCATTAGACAAACTGAAATCAGACTTCTATCTCTAATGAAAAAAGAAGTCATTTGCATTTCTTTCTGGGAAAGGCAGGATTAATGACATCAAATACTTAGCAGCTCTTCTACTCAGTCTTTAATTTAATGTAAGATAATTTACACAGTAAGAAACAACTTCTAAAGGCTCTGGAACAGAAGTGGCCAGAACTTTTTGCACATCAGGAAATGCTTTTTAACTCATCCCTTAAAGGGGAACTTAACAAGCTAACTTTTAGATATGTTACTTTTGAGACTTCATGATAACTACTAAAAAATCATTGTCTTTGAGCTGTTCTGCTTTTCTTAATGTGTTGAGAGTGCTTTGAGCCAGAAAAACTCCACAAATAAATACCATATTTTTATAAGCATTTGCACGAAGAATAAACTCCTTATGACTACAGTAGAGCAGTGTCTGTGCACTAATATGCATGCATGGGCATTATTATTAGCTACCTAACTAAAATAGGATGGATAAATAACTCTGTAAAAATGTCTCACATTTAAAATAAATGTGATCTTTAGATGCTCTGAGCCAGTGTATTTTGGCATAAAATTAAAAAGTAAAAAACAGAAAAAACCTCGACTGTATTAACCCCCAAGTCCTGTAGCTGAGGAAAACTTGCGTTGACATCAGACCAATATTTAGAACAGAATGACCAAAATAATATTTTAAATAATTCAGCACTTGTTGTTGCTCACGAGAGCAACGCCACGAAGGGTTCCAGCTCTTCATCTCTGAACAGAAGCCTTCGGTGAGGGCTGCTTTCATTGCCATTTGCAGGGGAATGTGGAAGCTGCTGTCAGCATGGCAGGGCAGTGTGTGCTTCAGCAGGTTCCTTCCCGAGGCCAAGCTGACAAAGGCAGGGTGGGCAGAGGCATTCTCACATCCCCTGGCAGCGACCTGCAGAGCCTTGGCTGAACCCTCCAGGGCTGGCTCTGACCGCTCACCTCTCACTTGTACAAGCATTACGACTCTATTAGTGGGTTCTTTCCTCACACACAGTGGCACTTCCAAGAACTTTTGGCATTAAAACTCATATTAGCTCTGGGGGCGGGGGTAAAACGTAACCCAGCAATCAAGGCCAAGGCTACTTCTCTGCTATTTTAGCCATAATTTTTGCAAGCGTTTTTATTATTATTATCCCACTGCGGCGTAAGCACACTGCTGCAGCTATTTCCATATCTCTTTTTCACCTATTAAAGTGCAAATCTCCTCGGATGATGCTGGGTTCCGTTCCCTCCGGCAGCAAACCCGGCTTAGTTTTTAACACTCTTCCCCGGGATTTGCAGGAGAGCGGCTCCCTCTGCCGAGTTTTCCGTGGACCGCCACCGGCACCTGATGTCCTTCCTCACCATGCTGGGCCCCAGCCCCGACTGGAACGTGGGGCTCTCTGCCGAGGATCTCTGCACCAAGGACTGCGGCTGGGTGCAGAAAGTCGTGCAGGATCTAATCCCCTGGGATGCTGGCACCGACAGCGGCGTCACCTACGAGGTACAGGCACTATCTTAATTCAAATATATCACCTCAGAGCGGTGAGGTAGGAAAGCAGTTTGATCCATGGTGATGCCTTCCGTGCCTTTATACTTTAAACTTTTTACTCTACTACATTTTTTTCTTAAAATGAAATTAAATTCATTTAAACAGATGTTAACTGCACTTCACTGTCTGTTGTTTTGCCTGAATTTCTTCAGCATTAGCATTAATGGGATAATATCACATTGACCTTTTGCATTCTGATATATAATAATACCCTGAGTATAATAATACCCCGAGTATTATTACCACAGAATGGCAGGATGGGTAAGGTTGGAAGGAACCACACCTGGTCCAACCTCCCTATTTCAGCAGGGTTGTCCTAGAGCAGACTGTATGATTCCGTACAGTTCTTGAATATCTCCAGTGAGGGAGGCTCTGCACCCACTCTGGACAATCTTTTCCAGTGCTTGGCCACTGCACAGTACTGAATTTCTCATTTATGTTCACCTGTTTTATTGACCTATTTTATAAACAGAGGACTTTGGTCCAAATTAAGCCTTTGGGTGTCCAGACCCTTTTGTACAGACCAAAGCAGGGCCGTCAGCAGCTGCATCAACTGGAGTTTGGGGCTGTTTCAATCCAATGCCAACAGTTCTGTTTGGCACAGGAAACTTCAACTATTTCTTACAGCAAAGCGAAACAAAAACAACAACAAAACTCCCCAAACCAAACAAAAAAACCCACAAAAACAAAACAAAACAAAACAAATCCCCATACCAGTAAGTATGAATGTACCAAATTCATTTTACACTGTGATTTTGCAGTTTAGCATTTCAGAGAAGTTTTAATTTCTGCAGATTAATTGTATTATTGACTATTAATTTCTTTTATAATATTTTTTTTCTTTTTGATTGCAGTCTCCTAACAAACCTACAGTGCCTCAGGAGAAGATCAGACCTCTTACAAGCTTAGATCATCCTCAAAGCCCATTTTATGATCCAGAAGGAGGATCCATCAAGCTGGTGGCCAGAGTTGTCATTGAGAGAATTGCACGAAAGGTAGAATATATATTAGTAAAATTCTCAAGCAAGCAAAAATCCACTTCATGAACCAAAAACCAATCAATTCTTTCTCCCCCTCCCCTCCAAATCTACACTCCTTAGCCTACCCACAGGAAAGATAATGGCAGAAAAATTTAAACTGTCTTAAGCTATTAGTTTTCCTAATTCTGGAAATTATTTCATCTGCTTAATTTGGGATTTTTCTTTATATATGTCTAGGAATTCAAAGGGAAGAAGGTACTGAAGGCACAGTAGTGCCTCACAATGTACTGATTTTAACCTCTCATGGATGGGTTTCCACTTTTTAGTGTTCATAACCATTTTTTTGCAGGGGGAGCAGTGCAATATCATTCCTGATAACATAGATGATATTGTGGCAGATCTAGCACCGGAGGAAAAAGAAGAAGGTACGTTTGAAATTAGTTTGTGCGTTACTAATAATTTATATTTTGAGACATTCCCCACTGTCATTTGTAGATAAGGAACTGACTTAGGAGAAAAATTGCACTCAGTGTAAAACAGTGATTTAGGTTTCCATCTCTTCTGGTCTCTTCTATTTATACAGAGAAGAAATTGCATGTATACCTGGGAGATGACAATAACAATACAGGCAATAAAAGAGAGAAGACTTTTGGGGTTCAAATAATTTTTTTTTTTCTTAATGGAAGTTAGCAATTGGTAATTCTTTTTTCTTCAGGCTAAAATGGAGGAGATAGAATGCAGAAAAAATAATATATCCTATTGCAATCTAAAGTAATCATCTGCCAAGTCAAGGGAAAAAAATGGAAAACCATTTTTAACATTCAATGCTTTTCAGATGATACCCCTGAGACCTGCATATACTCAAACTGGTCCCCATGGTCGGCCTGCAGCTCTTCTACCTGTGAAAAGGGCAAGAGGATGAGGCAGAGAATGCTCAAAGCTCAGCTGGACCTGAGTGTGCCCTGCCCAGACACCCAAGATTTTCAGCCCTGCATGGGGCCAGGCTGCAGTGATGAAGGTAACCAGGAACGGGAGGTGGAGGAGCAGAATACCTTGCAGAGTTTACTTTTCTTCTAAAGCTCTCAAGGATGTCGGTTGCTGTAGTATGGCTTGAGTTGTGGCAAAGAGAAAATTGCTGAAGAGCAGGAATGGCAGCTGTCTGTGGTGAATTCTGTATCTCAGCTGTGTCGGGGCATGAAGTGCGCACAGAAGTATAAAGGAAAGCAGTGAAGGGTGCCGTGGAGGAGGGGGCACTGTGAAAGGCAGCATAAAAGGGATGCTGCACACAAATGGCAGCAGTTCTGTCAATCCCCATGCCTGAATACTCTCTGTGTTTCAGATGGTTCCACCTGCATGATGTCTGACTGGATTACGTGGTCCCCCTGCAGCGTCTCCTGTGGAATGGGAACCAGATCCAGGGAGAGATATGTAAAACAGTTCCCTGAGGATGGCTCCATGTGCAAAGTGCCTACTGAAGAGACTGAGAAGTGTATTGTAAATGAGGAATGCTGTAGGTATTTCGTTCAGCTTTATAAAATCCAGCCAATAGCAGGAGCACTGCCCAAATCATTTTTTATATGAGTCTTAGTGGGGTCCCACAGAGCTCCAGCTTAGGCCCTGTGCTCTTCAATACCTTAATAAATGACTTGGATGCAAGACTGGAAGAGATACCAAGCAAATTCCCAGATACAAAACTGGGAGGGGCTGTTGACTCCCTTGAAGGCAGAGAGGCCCTGCAGAGAGACCTACCTCAACAAATTAAAGAACTGGGCAGTCACCAACCACATGAAGTTCAACAAAGGAAAGTGCTGGATTCTGCACCTGAAAAGGGGCAATCCTGGATGTAGGGACAGAATGGGGAATGAGAGGCTGGAAAACAGTGCCAGGGAAAGGGACTGGGAGTCCTGGTCGATGGAAAGCTGAGTGTGAGCCAGCAGTGCCCTGGCAGCCAGGAGGGACATCCCTGTCCTGGGGGGCATCAGGCACTGCATCAGCTGGGCAAGGGAGGGGATTGTCCTGCTCTGCTCTGAGCTGGGCTGGCCTCACATCAAGTCCTGTGTGCAGTTTTGGGTGCCAAAATATAACAAAGACATTAAACTGTTAGAGAGTGTCCAAAGGAGGCCACAAGGAAGGTGAAGGGCCTTGAGGGGAAGCCGTGTAAGGAGTGGCTGAGGGCACTGGGTCTGTTCAGCCTGGAAGAGGAAATTGAGGTCAGATCTCATTGCAGTCACAATTTCCTTGTGAGGGGAAGAGGAGGGGCAGGCACTGATCTCTTTGGTGAGCAGTGGCAGAGCCACACAGAATGGCCTGAAGTATTGTCAGGGGAGGTTTAGGTTGGATATCAGAAGAAATCTGGGCACTGAAACTGGCTACCCAGGGCAGCGGTCACACCACCAAGCCTGACAGAGCTCCAGAAGCATCTGGACAGCACTCTCAGGGACATGGTGTGACTCTTGGGGATGACTCTGTGCAGGGCCAGGAGTGGGACTCAGGAAACCTTGGGGGTCCCTACAACTCAGCTGATCCTGTGATGCTCATGAACAATTTTCTCTGTCCACGTTGAACAGCTCCCAGCAGCTGCCTTGTCACAGAGTGGGGTGAGTGGGACGAATGCAGTGCCAGCTGTGGCACGGGCATGAAGAGGCGGCACAGAATGATCAAGATGACTCCTGCTGATGGATCCATGTGCAAGGCAGAAACCACCGAGGCAGAGAAATGCATGATGCCCGAATGCCGTGAGTGTCCGGGAGCTTCTCTCCTCTGCTCTGAAAAGAAACATCATTTCTGACACTTTGTCCCAGCACACAAAGAACACAGCTAAACCAGAAGCAATGCAGCTTTGCCTTGTTCTCCTTAAAATTAGGAGAAAGATCTTAGGGATTGTGCATTAAGGAGCACATTTACCATCAGGATGAGAGCATCAATAAAAAATGTTCAGTGGTATCCTGTTGCTACCTGAAAAACTCTAAGTTATGCAATATGAGGTATATTTGACCACAAGGCTAAAATAAAACAAATAAAGCAGTTCCTTCTCCTTTGACCCCATGAACAGTTCAAAATGGAGGTGTTTTTTTTCTGCAATCAGCCAGCCTCACCCTTACTGTCACTATTAATTTCTTAGGAAATGTTAAATTTCCATCAAAGACAGAGATAATTAAAAAAAATATTTTTGGTAGATTAAATATGGAAGTTTCACTTTTTAGGCTAAATTAAGCTGTCTTCCAACTCTGTTCACTGCAACAACCTTTTTGTTTTTTTAACAGGACTTATGATTGAAATACTTAAACTATTTATTCTCCAGAAGCACTGAGACCCAGCAGATATGACTTAGATACAAAAAAAGATGATAGCAAGGATATTTAAATAAAGCAAACCTTTCAATTTAATTTAAAGTTTTCTGAGCTTCTTTAGCAGCACCATTCAGATTGTGACAAGGAAGTGTAATTGTTGACAGATGAAACATAGCACATTTTCAACCTGTATTATTTTCAAAATGTATACCTTCATAATTTATTTATAATAAGAAATCATCAATAATAAGAATTCATTTCCTTTTTATCTCCTATCAGATACCATCCCCTGCCTGCTCTCTCCCTGGTCTGAGTGGAGTGATTGCAGTGTAACCTGTGGGAAGGGGATGAGAACCCGGCAGAGGATGCTGAAATCTGCTGCTGAGCTGGGAGACTGCAACGAGGAGCTGGAGCAAGCAGAGAAGTGCATGCTCCCAGAATGCCGTGAGTTTGGAAAATTCCCTGGGAAGAGGAGGCTAATTTTGGTGTCAAAATCTGTGGCTCAAACCTCTATCACCATTCCTTAGCATCACTTTTTAGATTGGCGGGGTATCAACTGTGCATTGGTTAAAAAAATATCATCATCATCATCATCATCGTCAATTATTATTATTACTATTATTATTATTATTCACTTTCAGCAACTGAGAGCTGGAATGCAACCATGTCTTAAATTCAGCTTGCCTTACTTCAGCCCATGCTAATTCCCAATATTTCCATGGGAATACAGTTCTGCATGTTTAACACACTACAGCTCCAGGCAACATCCCAGCAGGAAATAAGTCAGAATTATAAGACATGGTTTATCACTCAGATGCAAAATGTGTGCCAGGGAGGAAGGAAAGAAGAGTTAAAATCACCTGTGTGATTCTTTTTAGCTCACAGCAAGAACACAAAAGAGGCTTTCTCCACCTTCGATGCACCTCTGAATGGTGCCACTTTGCAGCCTGCCACTGGATGATGTGGAGGCAGCTGCAGTGATTTTTTTACCTCACTCCATTAAAATCCCTCATTTCTTGGGTAGAAGCAAATTTCTAGTTGCTTTTCAGTCTTTGTGAAGGGTGATAGCCTGAGGCCCTGCTGAATGAATGAGATACGTTGCTTATAGCATCCTGTTGCCAGCTGTTTTATGAGGTTTTATCAAAAATTAATTATTTTTCACAGAAAGTATTGGTTAAAAAGGCTTTTACACTGTAATTGCTCATTCAGCTTTTCTTAAACAATGTGAAATACCATTTTGATTATTATTCACTGGGGTGTACGTGTTAAGCAGTGCTGAAAGATGAAAACTTTAAGATATAATGGTATTAGTGAATATGGTTTTTGCATAACACTGTCAGCAAAGCAAGGCTCAGACCTCAGAGGTAGCAAATTCTTTTTAAATATAACTCAATTTTCAACAGCTTTTCATTACAAAACAGACAGATGGGTGGGAGAATTGAAGAAAGCACACAAGAATTATTTATATGTTCTTTGTAATTTTAGTGATCTGCCAGCACCACTCTTGAAGAAGAAATCGAGGAGAGTGTCACATAACACTTCTGCTAGAAATGGACTCAGAAAATTTTGACATGCAGCCTCCAAACAATTTCTGAGGAGACTGGAGGCTTAAGTAGAGTACATGTAGTTGGGGTGTAAAGATTCACCAGGCACAAATGTGTGTTTCTCGACCTGGTGTTCAGACCTCATGGATTTTGTGTCATTTTTTGGTGTTTCTCTTTCCCCACAGCCATCGACTGCGAGCTGACGGAGTGGTCCCAGTGGTCCGAGTGCAACACCTCCTGTGGGAAGGGCCACATGATCAGGACGAGGATGATTAAAATAGAGCCCCAGTTTGGGGGAACAGCCTGCCCAGAGACCGTCCAGAGGACAAAATGCAGAGTGAGGAAGTGCCTGAGGGGAGCAGGGATGGAAAAAAGGCGCTGGAAGGAGGCCCGGGAGAAAAGGAGAAATGAGCAAGCAAAGAAGAATTTAGATAGTGAGCAATATCCAGGTGAGTGTGAAAGCACTTTTAGTGTGTTCGTGGCTTTTCTGCATGACAGGAGTTTGTGACCAGCTCCACCACATTCTGGGAGCCTCTTCAGCACTTCAGTCAAGGGAAAGTTTTAGCCATGCACTAAAACACAGCCACTGTTGGTGCTTGCCCATCACCAAAATCACCCAGCCACAGCGCAGGGCACCATGGAGAAAGGCCCACATCTGTCTGTGTCCCATCACTAAAAATATTTTACCTGCTCCACACTTCTGTGTGAATTAATATTTGCACCTGGCAAAGGACTGGTTGCAGCTCCTGCAGAGCTGGGGGGTAATCTGTGCATCCCGTTAGGTTCAAACATTTCAAATACTTCCTCCTGGATGCTGAATTTCAAAACCGAACTAATTTCCACCTCAGTAGTCTGATTCAGACTCAAGCTCCTCCAAGAGATCTGCTCAAACTGCTTTTCCAGTGGGGGACGGTATTACCAAGCACTGTTTCCTCAAATCAACAAAACAAATACCTTTTGGTATAATTAACATTATCTGGATAGGAATTACTGCTAAGTTGTGGCTCATACTTGGCTGACATTTAACCATTTCTTAATTTTATCTGTCTTTTATAATGTAGATATTAAATTTCTGTTTTACTTTTTTCAGTGTTTGACAAATGCAACTTGATGATACTTAACAGGGTTTTCTACCACTAAAAATTTAATCAAATCACTTATTTTTTTCAGTTTGTAGGCTGAAACCATGGACTGCTTGGACAGAATGTTCTACACTCTGTGGAGGTGGAATCCAGGAGCGCTACATGATGGTAAAGAAGAGGTCCAAAAACACTCAGTTTACCAGCTGCAAAGACAAAAAGGAGCTAAGAGCATGTAATGTCCATCCTTGTTAACAAAACACAAGTTTCCTACTGATGCACTCTGAGCTAAATGGAAAGTCAACCTTGGTTTGTTTTTTTTTAAAACAACAACAACAAAATATAAAGTGTATATTAGTTTTCATTTTTGCAGTGTGGTTTGCTTTTTAGTCTTGCTGGTGCAAGAAAAAATATTTTATAAATATTTCCTCACAGATTTATGCTGAGAGTAAATCTTTGGTACTCCAGCCAGCCCTTAATGCATAAAAATATCAAAGTCATGATGAGTTATTTAACTAAAATACAGACACATCTGTGGACATGTAATAGCCATATAGAAATGTTACTTGTAAAGACATGGGATGCATGCATATTAACACAACTAAGTTAAAGTGACAGAAAGTTTCATCTGTGGGAGGATTTCTCTCTAGATTTGATTTTGAAAATCCAAAGCAGTGCCTCTGTGATTACACAACTATGCCAAGGAGAAATTTCAGTAATGCTGGTTCAATAACATTAAAGGTGCATGTTTATCTTTTTACACTATTGGGTTAAGCTGATAGTTATTATAATAATAATAATTCTAACCACTTTTCTTCACATGGATGCTGTGGTCCATGCAATAAGAAGGTCTTTGTTTCTCCAAAAGTTAAAAAGGAAATAATTTTTGCAGCTCAATAGTGATGTCTGACCATAACACAATCACAGTCTAAACAGCACATAGAGAAAACATGCAAATACTGTAATATGTGTGCAGTCCATATTGGGTCTATCCATTGCCTTTCAAAATGGACACAAAACTAGTAGAAATTGGTCCAGAGTGTTGCAACAGCTGTGCCATAGGAAGTCTTCCACATGAGGGACACAGAAAGATTAGATTCGGTGGCACCAGGATATTATTCCCAGGTGAAGAGGAAGACAGGTTTATAATAAATGGTAGAGAAAAGGTGAGCCAGGTTCTCATGCATCCCTCAAAACTGAAAAGAGCCTCTGAAAGGAAGCAATGACAGTCTTTTAAAAAAACTGATTATAGATTGCCACAAGAATACATTTACAGAAGTGTCATTTATGTCTTTTTTACTCAGAGTATAGATAATCTAAAAATTACTAAATCTGTGAGAATTACCCATTTGTGGATAACCTAGTCAGGTTAAATGCCCTCCCTGACTATTTAAGTGATCAACAAACTGCCTGAGATTAGAAAATCCCTTCTAATTGCTATTTTAGCCCATCTCCTGCAGAATTTAGCTGTCATCTCTATACAGTCAGGTGTAATCAGGGACACCCCTGGACCCCACTTGCTATTGGAATACAATATTTTCCTATCATTTTAACACGCTAACATTAAGAGGGGAAGGTGATGGGGCTTTTTTTTGGTCCAGGCAAGGCAGCATTCACCTATGTCTCTACAGAAGTAAAAGCAGTGGAGTGAAAACAAAGACTGCTGATGCTGACTCTTAAGCTTGAGAGAAATGAATGGAGAGATTTTTTTTTTTTTTTTAATGGTCTCTTTAAACCAGCCTTAAGTCATTTACTCAATTCCTTAACACTTGGTCATAGCCTGACAACCTGACAGCTGGGTTTTAAATATCAGTGTTTGCTGTGTACCACAACCCTCTGAGCTGTTCATCTGCCCAACCACCACCACCCTGGGGATCCTCTCTGCCTGAAGGGGCTCGTTGGGCATTAATTGCAGGGCTGTTCATCAGTATTTCTCCACTGCCAGGGCTGCTCAGGGCTTCCACAGCTGTCACATCCCATCCCCTCTCAAGGTATTTTACTGCTTTTTGCAAATTTGGAATGAAGGAAAGGCCAAGGAAATCATGGGATCAACGGCAGTGTGAACCCTCTCCTGCTGCTGCTAAATGGAATGGTGCATACCCGTAGCCAACCAAACCAGGAGAAAAGATAATGCAGCAAGGTTTAATGCTAAAACCAAACATTTTCTCTTTTTGCACAGCTTGGCTCACTTAACAGTATTAATTCAGTCTGTCTCCTTGTGCCTGTTCAGAAATTGTGCAGTTTATGTCTCTACAGCACTGCCATTACAGCATAGTAGCAAGACTGTCCCTCACTAATGCATTTAGGACCTTACATTACACTTGTATGACCAAAAAAAAAGAAATCCCAACATAAAAACCAGTGGAATGATATAGGTACTGGAGGAGTGACCAGCTGAGCATATTTTGGGTGAAAAAAACTGCAGAGGAGGGCCACAATGATCAATGCCATGGGCTTGGCCAGAGCAGAGGGTGTCCCAGCTGAGGCCAGTCACCCAGAAAAGTAATCTTTCACCATGAAATGTGTGGCATTTAAAGGCTTTGAAGGATATGTGAGCCTGGGGCAGGGGGAGCAGAAGTTGTTTCTCCTGAATGGAAAAGAATTGCTGAGTCCAGGAACCAGATTTATCTCATCAATCCCCACCACTTGTTCAAGCTTATCTTGCAAAACCGTGCCTGTTTCAGCAAATAATCAATTAAACCCAGTGTTGTATTTCCATTTTCACATTTGTTCCTGTTGATCAAGCTGTTTTGTCAACTAAATACTCCCTTTGCCAAAGGCTACATAGTTCAAAAACACTTCTAGAAAACATACAACACCTTTCTGAAATGCCCACAAAACTGTCCATTAAAACAGTCTGGCATTCCTTTCTCTGTGGTTCTTACTAATTTGATTCTCCATATCCTTTTTTTCTCTCTCTCTTAGAAGGCTGTTCAATGTGATTTCCAGTCATTTCTCTTAGGCTCATTAAAGTTCTGAATGTTGCAAATTGTATTTTTCCCTACCTTATTAATACATGAAGTGACAAGGTAATTGCACCGGGTCAGAAATCTGTGACCACTCCTGCTTAGGTTCAGCTTTTCACACTTGTTTTTCTGTTGAAACATTTTACAGATCACTTGTCTTTCTTCTAACTTGATAAAAGAGAAACATTTAAGCTTGTTACATTTTGTAAAAAAAAAAAAAAAAAAAGAAACACAAACAAAAACAAATGAAGAAAAAAATAAGAGGTTGATTTTCTATTCAGAAAAAGAAAAAAAAGCTCTGATATAAAATATGTAGAAGTCTTGCATTGTTACTGTAAACTTTCTAGTAGTGTAATAGGCACTGGTTACAGTCAATAAAAATAAGAACTGTTATCATTCTGATGTCCTGAATAATCCTGCTGAACTCAAAGCACAGATGTCACACCAGTTTTGTAGACCTCAACTACCAGATCTTAGCATTGTGCATATGTTTGGGTTTTTCTTTCTAATATACAAACTATAGAATCTTTACACATAATAAAAAAGAAAAATTAGGGGCTTAACAAATGTACAGTAGGACTCTGTGTGTGCGGCATACGAGTTAAACAAAATTTTGTTTGATTGCATTTTTAGATTTCCTTTGTTGTTTTTGTTTGCTGTGGAATTATGAAAAAGCTACCATGAACATTTCTTACCAAAGTCTTGTGTAGATGTTTTGTAGCTGTCTGCCTAACACATTATTACTATTATTATTATTATTATTATTATTTTGGAATAAAGACATCTTTACTATGAATTTTACACTTGTATGGGATTCTGTTCAACTAATATGACTATGTACACCAAAAAAACCATTTATCAATATGAGTCAAGTCACGTTCTTATTTACATTCTACTCCTGTTCAAGGTGACAGGATATGAGGAGCGAGTGGATTTTACTGGAACAAGTCATTCTTTCTGCTTGGAAGTTGTTTGCATCAAGGTCTTTGTCAAATAGTTTGTTGTTCTTTTGAAATCACAGGGTAACTTAGGAACATCACATCCTGTATTTGTGTATTACTCTCATGTGGGTTTTGTTGCTGTTGTTGGTTTTTAATAAAAGAGAATCTATTTAAAAGAACACATTTTAAAGCCTGGTGGTACGTGAAAGGGAAAATAGTTAAAAATAATCTCTCAAAAATTCTGAGATTTTGTGAAACTTTCACCTGATCTTTTGTGCTACTAGAAAACTGTTTTGGGACACTGGGGGTCCAAATGTGTCACTGATAATTACCCAGAAATCATGGAGGTGAGGGGGGCCACACAGCAATGCTGCTGCTCTAGAAATCCAATTGCCTGTAACATTTGCAGCCAGCTAAAAGTGACCAGTGTGTTCAGAAAAAAACCTCTATCCTAAAACTAAAGTGTCACCAGGCTGAGGGGAACCTGGAGGTAGTAACTGAAATATGCTAAAAACCCCAAACCTCTTGCTCCCAGGTTTAAGGCACTTTGCTCCACGTGCAAACCCATTTAATATTTTTATTGCAACACTTTCTACCATGGGACTCAGCCACTTCACGCAGTGTTGTGCAAAACAAGGCAATTACGTTGAGTTGAATGATATTGGGTTCTGTCTCCCCTGCTTCCCAAAAGACAGGACAGTTTGTGCCGTGACTGATGGGCACATTAACTGCCCAGCAGGCAATGACAGCTCCCACACGTGGCCTGGGTCTCTTCATGCACCTGAAATGTTCATGCTGGCAGCTCTGCATTCTCAGCTTCCTCACTGAAGCCCTCAGGAGGCTCAGTTGCTCTGCCATCAGTAACGAACTTGCCAGCTCTGAGCCGGGAGAGCCCTCCCTCTCTGTGTAAGGACCACATTTCCACAAGGAGCAGAAATTACGCCTCTCATAACTCACAGTTTGCTTCCTTTTCGTGGCAGGGTGTTTTGAGATAGGTCTTTTAAGTTACATACTTTTTATACATTTCAAAGAACGAACAAGAGCCTTAAACCCTCCCCCACCATGGCCCCAGTGCAAAACCCAAAAGCAGCTTGGTGGCTACCAAACCAGCTGTGCCTAAACTGCCTTTTTGTCCAAAGAGAGAGAGACAGAGAGCACGTGCATATGTAGAAAAAGAGCAAAGATGACTATATCACAGAATCTTTCCAAGCAATGCTCTCCTTCCCACTGAAACATGGGATGATGCTGCCAAAAATATTGTGATGTTGCCAGGACAATGTACAGGAGTAGCCAGTGGCACGTCCACAAAATCTCCTTCAGTAACTTCCCCAGAAACAACTAATGAAGCTGGGGTTAGGATTTATAGTTCTTGATAAGCATTGACCCAAGGGGGCTGGGCCAACAGCTGATAAAACATAAATAACGTAAATACCCGTAAACCTTGAGGTATCACATATTACTTTATCCACCTAAGTCAGAAGTTAAAAGGAAAAAGAAGTTTTACTTACAGTATCCTTGAGACCACTTGGGCAGTGAGAGAACCAAAGCGGTGTCTAGGAAACATGGATTTAGAATATAAGTTAAAAATTTGAAAATGGTCTATGTCATGATTTCAAAAGGCATAAAAGATTATGAATGGCAGAATATATTATTATACCACTCACATAAAAAGGTAGACAGGAAACAAGGTGCACAAGTATAGAGTATAAGTATAATATTTGCACTCAAAAGTCTTCACTAAAGGAAAAGAAACTTGTCAATCAATCTACTTGGAAACAATAGTTCTAGAGTTTTTCACTGTGTTTCAACTTCCAGTTTGTATGCACCTTAATATTAGAAACGAGGATAAATATCTGTAAATGGATCATTCCTGAAGGACACAGCAGTGTACAGAAAGGAATCAGTGTATTCACACACAAAGTCTTGAAATGTCTTTACTGGAGAAAAAAAGAGACATCCCACTAGATGGCACTGGAAGCCAACACAGGGAGCTGTGTATGCGTTAAAAAAACCCAAAAAACAACAAAAAAAACCCCTAACCAAACATAAACCCGAGTAAGCAACCGAGCCTGTGTGCAAGTATCACTGTGGGAAAGGACTCTTAGGCCCTAAATCAGCATTTTTCTCTCTATATCTGCCCACTCCCTAAGAGCATCACCCTTGCAGCCGCGCCAGGCCCCTCACAGGGAGGCTGGAATCTTGTCCCAGCAGTTTTAAATTAGCCCCAGGAACGCAAACCAGATGGGAAGGGGGTGAGAGGAGGCAGAGAAATGAGCTGCAGTAACACTTTTATTCTCTGCCCATGAAGCCACACCTGTCCACTGTTCTTCCAGCGAGCCATCCTTGCCTTCCCCTACAGAAAAAAAAGGGTTTTCATCAGTCTTTAGAAGCAGAAATCCTTGAGCCCAGGCAGAAGGAGAGAAGAGGCCTGGGGTTTCAAACTCTCCTGCAAGGGAGGGCAGGCTTGAAGCCAGACCCCCTGATTCTGTGCCAGGGTGAAGACACTGCTGACCCAGCAGAGCTGGGGGCTGTAGCCAGGACTCCCAAGGGCTGGAAATGGGGGAAAACACCTTGGCTGAACCCAAGGTTAGAATTATAGATGCGATTTTGAGGCCATTGTGACTCAAAAACTGCCAAACTACCCTTTAGTGCCCAGTTTCTTCTCAGGCAAGCTTGCCTTTACTGAAGACAGTAAAGCCCCTGTTATATATTGTTTTATTCCTCACTATTGTACAAAGATAAGCACTTTTGAGGTGGAAATGGTTTAGACCTGCAAAGAAAGCTGAACAACGTGGTCCAGCCTGTGCACAGAAGTGCAGTCCCAGCCTTCTCCTGCTTCATTTGAGTGCAAAGAGCAGCTCCACCCCAGAGTTCTCCTACCTACATAAAACCTCTTCTGTGCTCAGGTAAAGCAGAGGCTACAGGCGTGGAAAGTTTAGGTTTCTTCTTCTTGAAAAGCCTGTAGAAAGCATTGTGTTTGCATTTGTGGAGAGCTACCCAAGAAGAATTACCGTGTCAGGGGCAATGATCCTCACACCATTACCAAATGGCAAGGTACTGCTTGATATTTTTCATAAATAACACAAAAATAAGGAAATCTGCAATACTTATTTCATCCAAGTCATGTGCAGAGCCATGCCCCAAGGGATGCAGGCAGCATCAATTCCCTGTCCTGCTGTAAGCTTGCAGCACATGCTAGGATGCATTCCATCAAAACCATCCCAGCTGGAACAAAACCACAATGCACCAAAGGCAGGGCTGTGTCCCAGCAGGGATTTCAGGCTTAGGACAGGATCTTGTTCAGTGTTCCCTGAAAGTTTTATAGCTCTGAATCAGAAAAGGGAAAATAAAACTTAAATAGTTAATCTTTTTGGGGGTTAAACAAAACTTAAACTTCATATGTGAGCACCAATTTAGAAATATTTTTTGCTGCAGGTGAAATTAAAAAGTTTAAATGTATTATTCAATTTCACGTGAGCTAACTATTTCAAAAAAGCTTTTTCTCTTTTTTCACATTAAAATACATTTTAAAATTAGAACAAGTCAAGAAAACAACAGCCTTGTCTATTTTGATGTAATTTGAAAAAGCTTTCAGCATGAGTCACCTAACAAAGCAGAACATTTCAAGCCCTTTACCAAAAAAATAAATTATTACATAGTATTTTTTTCTAGTTTTGCCAATCAGGAAAAAAAATCACAATTTCAATTTTCTGTAAGAGCAGCAGGTATTCATATTATTTCAAGTACCTGCTGACAAACTAATTTTAATGTGTAAAAGACACCACTCTGCTAATTAAGATACAAATGTTCTGGTGATTACAATACACAGTACTCAAATAATACTCCTAACTTTTTTTTTTTCAAGAACTATATAAAAAGCTGATTTTCTTATTTTAGAGTTTAAAATATAAAATATAACTGCCAGGAAAGTCAATATTCCTTTAAAATGATAGATCTCTCACCAGGATTTCTTTTTTTAGTTTATATTTAGGCCATTAGCTGAAAATTTATGGTATGCACTGGCTTACAGAACACCCTGCCTGCCACATTTCAAGAAGGGCAAAGTTGAAGTGGTGATTTGTGAGCAGAGCTGTACTTCTATAAAGCCTTTTGCGGCCCTAGGGATAACAGGACACCTAGGAAATGGGCTTGCTTCCTTTTGTATTGCTAGAAGATGAAGTGTTGAATTTATTCTAAAGTGTTATTAAAAAAAAAAACAGGTCTCGTGCTTGGTATTTCTATTTTCCATAATTTTAAATACATTCATAATTAATAGTTTGCCTTCCTGAAGGAGTTTGCTCTCAGCTGAACTTTTTAGACCTTTCGTTACTGGGGCTGACCAAACCCAGAGCACCTTCTCTAAGTGGGGACCACTCAGTTATACCTGTCAGGATGCACCATTTGTGTGTTTAAATCATTCCAGGAAAAATTAATTTTAATTAATACCTTGAATTCCTTCAATTAAGAGCCTGAAGCTGTTTTCAGAAGAGACATGTGCAGACAAACCCCAGAGCCCAGGCCGGAGCCACCTGAGCTGCTCCAGCGCGGCTGCAGGCGGCAGCATCAGAGCAGCTTTCCAGCACAGGATGCTCCGCTCTTCCCCAGCCTCCCACGCTCCAGCAGAGGCTCAGGCAGTGCTGGGAGATGAACAGCAGCAGGTAGAGCCCCCCAGCAAACAGCAGAGCCCCTTTGGCGTCGATTTTGGGCTCACCCACAGAACCCCAGACACACCGAGCATCGGGCGCAGCCGGCGGGTGGGATGGTGCCAAAGCTGATGGGGCTCGAGGCGGGTCAGTCCTTCAGACTGCTGCTGATCTGGCTTTGAACTGACTCCTTAGACATTGTAAAACACCACCATGTCTTGAGAGTGAGGCTTCTCTTCTAATTAAGACAGCACTCTGCAGCAAATTCACTTCAGTGTAGATCCGAAAAAGAACCTGACCTGCTAAAACCATCAGTATCGTCACGCTTAAGCTTGAGGTAGGTGGCCCACAGAACATCCCTGCAACAACAATTCAGGCATCTGAAACCTCCTGCTGAGTATTTTGGAAGAGCCAGGCCCCTCAGAACCTGTCCCATAATTAACAGCAGGGAAATGATTGCTCAGCCCTCAAACTGCTCCTTTGGGTCTGCTGTCTTCCCTGAGCTACTCCTGCTGGTGTGAAGGGATTATGTTGGAGCAAGTGGGAACTGGGTGACAGAACTGCAGAAAAGCCAGAGCAAAGCACAGTCTGAGCAGAGCAAACTTTGCTTGTGGTACAACAAAACCTGTTCCCTCCTCCCTCTCCTCAAATCCAGTAAAACCAGAATGTTACAAAAGCAAGAACTAGGTTGCTATGACTACTATAAATTAACATCAACACTTTCTCCTTAACACTTTCCCTCTTAAAAATCTAGTTTCTGATCATATGAGTATTGATCTAACATTTTCTGTCACGGTACTAATTCAAAACATATGTTAGATTGGTCAGGTATCTCAATAATTCACTTAAGAGAACATAGAAACATGGAATTGTTTACATTGGAATAGGTCACTCAGATCAGCAGTATTTCTTTGCTCACAATTAATTTTTACAACCCACCATGCATTGTATCAGGGACTTAGGATCTAACAGGGAGAATTAATTTGTAAAGGATTGTTAACAATTTCTTTTCCCACTATTTTTGCCTGTCGGGGAGTGGGTTGGATCAGGAATTGTTCTCTGGTATGTAGATTATGTAACAGGTCTTTACACCTTTCTTGTTCACTAGGTATTTCTTCAGTGCAATAATAATAATAACATCTGAAAAGTTCTGCAAAAAGGATCCTTCCCGGCAGAAAAGAGGACTGACAAAGTGAATTGGTCATACTTTCTTCCCAAAACAGCCTTAAGGTTATGCACGTTTGAAATCCTGTTAGTAAATTGCATTACATTATCTCTGCTTGCTACAGTGAAATTGCAAATTAACCCCCTTTAAAAGTGGGTCAGCTCCCATCACCTGAAAGATCAGCCCTGGGTGATCAATCTTAACATGGTTTCCAAGCAATCTGCAGGAAGGTGCTCGGCAGGCAATGCACTCTGCCTGCCCGCCCAGGGCTCCTGCTCGGTGGTTAATGGTTGTGATGTTCCCCACCTCAGCCCTGAGAAGTTACACCTGTCCACCACTTAGGCACACTTCGTCTGGAATTCACGGGAGCACCAAAAATCACCAAAAGCCAAGGAACAAAAGAGGAAAAACGCTCTCAGTGCTTACAGGAAAAGCAGCTGGAAGTTCATGTTTCAGACTCACTCTCTGACAATCACATCTTTTCAGAGCTTCCAGCATAACGTTTTCCAGATATGCACAATACTTTTTACAACTCTGAAGTTATGTTTACCATTAAAGGAGAATTTTGCTATTATACTGTTATCGAATTTGTCAAAAGAACGAAATCTATTGTCTAAAGGTCAGGCTGCAGTCATCCAACTACTGCCTGGTAAATCAGTGTGATGTATGGACAGTGGATAGTTGTGTGATACTATTTATTTAAACCATGTATTTTTGCCCCATGATATTTTCTGGAGGGGTTGCTGGCTGAATCGTTGTCGATTTACTGCCATATATGAACCATCCCCTTGGAGTGCTGCAGCTCCTCTTGACACAGAAGGCCAGCAGCAGGCTCTCAGCTGCTCAACATCTCTGTCTGCCCTTTAGGTGGGATTTATACACAACATTGGCTTCATTTCAGATTAAATGCAGCTGTTAGTATTATTAATGATTAACATTATTATGAGAGAGTTCCCTCATCTTGTTGTTTCACACCATGAAATACTGGGTGGATAAGAAGGCTTAATGGCCTTGACACCTCCTTGTTTGTGACTAAGCACCAGTCCACCCCACCTGGTACAGCATTTTGTGGGGTCAAATCGGGCTCTGGGCACCACTCTGGCTTAAGATGGAAGCAAAAATTGAGGGGCTGCATGTTACTGCCCTGGAGCAGAGACAAATTGGGGGGGCACCAACAGTCTTGAACTGATATTGCCACAGGACATCTTGCTGTGCCTCCAACAACATGTGGTAGGGAGCAGCCATCAGGCAGAGGAAGAATCCTAAAAATGCGAAATATAATCTCCATGTAACATGTATAAATATATAAAACTTCCATTTAAAATAGAACTTCCATAGTAGCAAAAGCCCAGAGCTGTTTGCTCCATCTACTACAGCATTTGCAATAACAATGGCAATGAACAACGCAAGTACAAGAAAAGGGAGGAGTTTTACCTCATAATTAAATTCTGAGGCATCATATTGCTATGCACAGCTGCAATTTGCTTTGTTTTATTTTCCTGACAGAGATTATTTCCCGATATTTTTTTCCAAACAGCTCACTGGCTGGTGGAGCCATGTGCTGGCATTTTACAGGTGCAGCCACACAGAGGGCAAAAGAGCCGACACATTCCCAGTCCTCCAAACAACCCTTTAAAATTAAAGAATGTGACAGTTCAGAACTGGGAAAATATTTCCCCCAAAATCTCACCAAGCAAAATAATGGCTGGGTGCTTTCTAAGTAATTTTGGTGTTTTCTCAGGCCACACTTGGGTTAATGCTCATAACTCAGTTCAGCACTTTTCTTCCATGGGTCTATGGAAGCCAAACTGCTCAGTGACTTCAGCAAGATTTCAGTGTCTAAGAGGAAGTAAAGATAATTTGTTGAGATTTCTCTGCTCTTTCAGAAACACTTTAGGATCCCCTCCTATAGTTTTTTGTTTTAATATTTAAAGAAATGTTAATCAATCTCTCTGGAAGCCCCATAAAACTGAGTGTATGTCTGGCTGCAAAATGTCAGCATTCACATTCACATGGCTGACGCTTAACTTTTCAACGATTTCATAATTCCTTATATCTCCAAGTTACACATTTCCTGCAGCCAAGAGATGACTAAAATGATTTAAAGTGAATTTCACAACTTTGCAGATAATAACTCAGAACAGCAGGCGAAATTGCAGCACAAAAATCCCCAAACATTTTTCCTCCCCTCCTCAACAGGACTTTATCTCAGCAGCTTGCCTCACAAAATAAACAAACCCTCCCAGTACAAAAAAACCAGCGTGAATCTCGTGGTTTTAAAATTGAGGCATGTGAGGGGCTTGTTTCGTTTATCTAAATCCACTTCAGTGGTTTTTATGAAACACAAGTGCCCCATCAAAAGTTCTTGCTGCAACATTGAACAGAGTTTGACTTGTATGTGCCGGAAAAGGGGGATTCTAAACGCAGAGAGCTGGGCCTGCAAGATTTATTCACAATCATTTGGAGGTAAAACATGCCGGAATAAAGCCCCGAGCCCTCCATGAGGCGGTGGCTCCCATCAGAACCAAGCAAAGTCCTTTCGTAGGAAGAAGGGGAGGAACTGCAGGTTGTCCTGGCGTGAGCAAGGAGGCGGGAATTCCAAGAAGAAAACACACGGAGGAGGCTCAGCTTCCCCACCTGCTCTCCCCAGGACTGAGGAGAAGGGCTGGGATTATTACAGGTGTCCAGATGGAGGAGGGAGAGACCTCCACGGAGCAGCTCAGCAAAGAGTCCATGGAACTGCCTCCTCCCAGCCCTCTCCACAGCCCTGTGCTGAGCCCAGGAGCTGAGCCATCTGTGCTAGATCCCCACAGCGATAATCCAACGCTTTAGTTGGCCATAAAGTTGGAAACAAACGAGTAAAAAGGGATAAAGTGTAACAAAAGCCAAAGGAGCGACAAAACAAATTTAAACGGCAGGGGAGCACAGAGCAAATGCATAATAAATAACACTTCAGTATCTCCTTGCACCAGTGATTTGACAGGCAAAACCAAGGATGACTCAGATATTTTTCAATAATTTTTAAAAATGAGCTGTTACTCACAAATCACTTGATTTTATTTTTCTAGAGACCCTTTGGTTTTGTTACATTGTGTACACACTTCGTACAGGGATGACCTTATTTTACACAGAAGCGTGACAAAAGCGCCAAGCCTTCCCATAATCTGCTTCTATACCATGACTGTTTTGGTGGCTACAAAAAGAGTTTTCATAATATACCTTTAATTTGTAGCCATTGAGGGTTTTTGGGGGGGAAAAAGCTTATTTCTTTAACATTTTTCCTAGAGAATATGAGGGCCAGGAGAGCTTATTGTTCTTCTCTTATATTCCCCTCCCCTTTTCCCACCCAAGGACATTTCATTGTCAGTGTTGGACACTTGATTTTTTTTGTTGTTCTTGTACGGGTTTTTTTGTTTGTTTGTTTTGTTTGAAAGTTTAAAAACTCCTTAACTTTAACCATGAGGTAAAAGAAAGTTTTGGCCTCATGGCATAACTCCACTGGCTCCAGTGGAAAACCAACAAAGATAAAGATGTTCTGCAGCATTCTTTGGAAAAAAAAAAAAAAAGAAAAAAAATCATATAACTTTTATATGAGTCATAAATCCAAGGTATTGGATCCCACAAAACCCCATGCAACCCAATTATAAAAGGAAGAATTATGTAAAACCCCATGAATCCTGATATGGGCTGTAATTCCCAGGTGGATCAGGTACAGCTTTTTTTGCCTGAGCTTTCCAAAGTCCTATTTTCATTTGGATCCCCCTAGGGCAACATAAATACTTTTGTCCTCTCCTCTGATTAAACTGTGTATGCTTGTCTCACTTCCCAGAGCTATAAAGTGCAAAAACTGGATCCTCCATTAATAAAATAAAACCAGGGGAAGATTTCTACTTCACATTAGCTGATACTGCTCTGAGCAACCTGGTCTGGTGGAGGGTGTCCCTGTCCGTGGCAGGAGGGGTGGGACAAGGTGAATTTTGAGGTCCCTTCTAGTCCAAGCCATTCTCTGGTTCTACTAAGAATTAGAGAACTGATACTTTACATCCATTTCTGTCTGTTTGCCAGCTCTGCTCAGTCTATATTTTGACCTTGCATATATTATAATCATGTCAAAGTATGAGCAAACATGAACGATTTAATGGTAAAACGCTACAAAATCAGCCATTCCAAAGAAAAATGTGGAGTGGAAAGAAGGAACCCGTCCATCCTAGGGAGCACTGGAGAGGTGAGAGTCTGTGCAAGAGGTGGTGGAGATGTTCTGCTTTTAGATGATGGAACCACAACAAAAAGGCAACGTTTCAGGCCACCCACTCCCTGGCTCTGACCTCCCCTGCCTGACATCAACCTACATCTGTGGCAGGATATATTTTTAAGCTGTCCTAGAATGATGTCATGCAATGATCAAGCCACTGTAAATATGGTTCTTGTCGTCACCAACGAAACAAAATTAGCTTTTATACCAGACAAGAGATTTTAACCCAGCTAGTGACGTGATTGGCGGGGGGAAAGGGCTTTAACAAGGAGAGAATAAATCTTGGGCTCTTCAAATGCAGCACAGGTTTAAATGCAAGTCTTGAGTGCCTTAAAAGCAGAACCACAACTCACACATTACTAGAAAAAGAGTTGGGAGTTTTCCCAAAACAATATCAGTGTGGAGGCAGTATAATCCAGAAAAAGGTAATGGGGAAGCACTGAAGGAATAGCTCATCGTTCTACCTCAAAAAAGGCAGGTTAGTTATTCTCCTGGTGTCTTAAATCCTAGATGAAACTTGGTTCTATCCATTTATCTCCTGGCATATTCAGGCAGCAGTGGGTTCATCTCCTCACTTTCCATCACTTACAGCAAAATCTTCCCCTCTTGAGAAGAACTCAGGTGCTGTGAGGGCAGGGGAGGAGAAGGGAAGGATTATGCTAAACGGAATATACAAAGTTGTAAAGATTTTATTTTCATATCCATATAAGAGCATAAAACAAGCACAGAAAAACAACAGAAACTGAACTACAGCTGCTTTTTGTGCGTACTGGTGTTGTTTCTGCTGTGAGAGTGGTCCTGATGTATTCCTCATCTGCTCCAGAGATCATTTTAATTAAAGCGTTAATGGATTTCAGACTGTCAAAGGCAGAGTATCTATATCCAGCCTCTGTCAAAGTCTGTATCTTCACACACACACACACTCCCATATGTTTTGTTCAGCCTATTATTGAATTAATTAAACACAGCAGCTACTCTTAATGGCTTGTCTTAATCAGCTGCATGCATCAGGGTGCAGGCAGGGCTGGTGAGCCCTGTCACAGCTGCACGTGCTGAGCTCAGCTGGGCCATGTTCCCCCTGGCCCCCATCCTCTGCTGCCACCAGCCACCAGCTCCTCTCTGGTGAAAAAGTAATGGCACAAATTGCGCCTTTCCCAAATCCAGAAAAGTGGGTTTTGTAGCTGTCAAAAAATACCCAACTCCTCTGTCGTGTCTCCCCAGCTGTTGTTCCAAGGAAGTTGTGTTTTCTCGCTCACACTGACCCGGCTCTTGCAGCGCTACAGGAAAACATGCTCAGATGATTATTTTCATATTTTCAAGCGCAATGGGAAATCCTCACAATCTGCACGTTCCCCCCGTTTCCCACGCAATGGGATTTTGGTGGGTGATCCACATAACAGTGGCTTCAGCTTAACCCCTCTGAGTGCAGCCACCATTTCGGTCAGGACTATAAGTAATGGTGCCTCTCAAAAACTGAATAACATACTTGAGTGAAACACTCATCTGTTATCTACATGTTTTCCATCCAAATAACTTCACCTAATAACTCATGAAAGCCCTTAGCAGAGGAAAATGATGAGATTAAACATGATGCTTTTTGATACACTTACTGCCTTCCATCTCAGAAGAACAGCATTAGCTAAAGCCATTCATTCTATCTAAAGGGATCTCCATAATGCTTCATCTGCTTTAATTTCATTAAATTCTCCATTCCTGGGAGAAATGAGGTGCAATTCAAAGCACCCAGGCATTTTAGCTGCCCTTATCACTACGGGGGGGGTGCAGCAAATCCATATTTATTCGGTCTAACATCAATGAGATGATCTTTATGTTGCAGGACCTCCCAGGATGGGACTCATGAGTCTGGACTGGTGAAGAACAAAATGATGTCCTCTCACCACTGCCGCTTGTCACAGCACTTGTGAAATGCTGCTACCAAGAATAATTACAGCTGCATAAATGGAAAACTATTTCAAACCAACAGGCCCATGTCACCACCAAATCTCAAGCCCCATTTGAGAGCCCATGGTTTACTCTTTTACAGCCACTGATTTCAGAAGGCTGGAGGAGAGATGAGGCAGCTTTCATCACACCAAGCAAGTTAGGGAATACTTTTCCTGCCAAACTGAGAGCGTGGAGGTGGAAATCTCTCTGCTGTGGTAGGAACATCCAGAATTCTGGCATTACCAACATTTTCAGGGGTTGATTTGCTTTGAAAAAGTTGGTTATAAAGTTGTATAAGGAGGGTTCAGGAGGTACTTGCTGATGGTTTTGAAGACAGTGTTAAATATTGCGCCTTCCATAGACAACATGGGAGACACAAGTAACTCTACCTCCAAAAACCATGCTGTGCTGTGCATACATCAGAAGTTAAACTTTAATTGACTGTGAAGGTGCTGCATCCTTCAGCTCATAAAGCAGCAGGAAAAAATGTGTTCTGGGGAAAAAAAAATGTTGGAAATCCAACAGTGTGCCTTGCCTAAAATGGGTTGAACATAGACAAGACCTGGCCTTATGAGTGAAGGGTTGCACAAAGCAGGGGCACTCTCGCAGTCAAGACAGTTCACACTCCCTTCATAACACCCAACCCTCACTCATCCAGCCCTTTCAGCCAGCTCATTCTCCTGGTGCTCTGCATGCACCTCTTTGGGAGGCAGGAGAGGGATCAGCTCCCCACAAGGAGGCTGCTGGATAGGGAAATCTGCTGCAGCAGAGCAGCTGTGGATCAGAGGAGGGAAAAAAGGGCTCTGCTCCCTAGTTATAATCCCCAGCAGGGTCTAGGGCTGTTCAAATACTCTCATACCATTGCTGCAGGACCTGTTTGGTTGGTTTGTTTGTTTGTTTTCCTTTCTCTCTGTAAATCAAATGCATGGTTTCGTTTCTGCTTCCAGTTTGAAGCGCACAGAAAGTTTTCATGACGCCCGCACAAACTTCTCCATTGTGAATATTAAATACAAGAGCTCTATCCACATCAGTTATTACAGTAAATCACGCTCTCATGAGGATGCACAGCACTTTAGAATCCAGCAAACAAAGCTTCAGCCAAGTTTTATAAAGGCTGGGAATGCCACACCAGAACAAACTGTAGTTTTATTCTAACAAGTGCCCCTGGCAGTAGGATTTAACCAAACCCTGTGTCAGTCAGGGCTGCCTCAAGGAGAGCACCCACATCCTCAGCAGCACCCTGACTGAAGCAACCCTCTCCCATCCACCCATAGACAAAGGGCTCTTTGGTTTGAAATGCAATGTGGCTCCACAACTGAGCACTAATCACCCCAGAAAGCTTTTGAAGGGGCTACAGATAAATAATTCCAAACAGGGATTAGCAATGGGAGCTTCTGTATGTTTCTCAGTAGCTGAGTACAGCTTGTAAAAAATAGGTTTGGGAAAGAGGGGGTTGTTCCTGAAATAACAGAATAAGGGAAGTCTTTAGAAAAGCTGAGACACGACTGAAAAATATTCTGAAAATACTGAAGATAACAGAGTTCAAGGAAAGGGGAATAACAAGAGAGGTGCTATGCATTTGCACACACATCTTCTTTTTTGAAACCCTCAATCTGGAGAGAAAAAACTATTCTCAAAAAACAGTGTTCACATGGCTCCAGCCCTGATATTTAAGATGCTGGCTGGAGGTCAGCATTGAGCAGGGCACGGTGACACCCAGAGCTGCAGCCAGAGGACATTCCCACTGCAACTCAGTGGAATCAAATTTTTTAGTTTCATGCAACATGTGCAATATATTATGATGTAATTTTCTATCTGCAACTTTTCTGGAACATTATTTGACATAATTCTCCTGTGTTTATTATCTATCTAGGATCACTCTCTCTTTCCTCACGCACATCATCTTGCAGAATGAGTTTCAGAATCAAATTCAGATCTCAGTATGGGTGTATTATTACTCTGTATGGAGCAGAGATGCTGTTTGAGGATACAAGAGAGGCTCACAGTCTAGTTGTACAAGCTCTTTCATATCCGTGCCTTTCAAGATGATAAATGAAAGAACTTTTCCAGATGCTCTTCAGCTGCTGGCACCGTGACAAACACTGAACAGAACACCCATTTCCCTCAGCCCCTGTGTCCTGAACCTCTACCTGAGGTCTGACACTGCTAACACACACCTTTGACACAAGGATGAACCCCCAAAACACAGGGGATCTCAAAGCCGGGGACACATTCCTGGTCCTGCGTCAGGGAATAAGGGCCACACAAAGCTCTTGCACTCAGCAGCATTTTCTCTCGTCTTTCTGAAAGATTTCAGACCCAAATCCATTCCCCCCACCAGACATCAGGAGTTACCTACCTTGGGAGACACAGGCTGTGTGAACAGTGAGCCAGGAAACACAGGACTGCCAAGGCATGAAACAGAACACCTTCTGATATCAGCTAATCCACATCCCGAAATGCCCAGTCGTGGCTGAAGCAGCCCTGGAGTGAGAAGCGTTCTGCCAAAGGTCACAGAGCCACCAGAGATGCCCTTTTGTAGCAGACTCTGTGCCTGATCCCTCTGCCCAGCTCCCCACTGCATCTCCTCTCCTGCTCTCCTTACTTTTAACCTCTTCCTGCCTTTGGCCATTTCCTACTTTATTCCGTGAGCCCCCCTGTCCCATTCCCCGTGGTTTCTGTGTCCCACCGAAGGCTGGAAGCACCCCTACAGCATCAGGATCTTGCACTGTAAATCAGGACAACCTGTTCTTCTGTCTTCCCAGCTGGGGGAGTGTAGTTTCCTGTAGCAGATTTAGTTACACACACAAGATCGTCACCTGTGTTCAGTGTAATTCATGAAACTCCTGTCTGCTTTAGTAATGTCCCTTCCACTCACTCTCCCTGCTTTTCTTCCCACTCTCTGCTCCCTCTAGGTGGTTTTGGGAACGGTTTTTCCTCCTAGAGAAATCCATATTCCACCTGCATAATGTTTCTTTCATTTTTGGACAGACACTTAAGACAGTAGAATTTGCATCAGTCAAAGTTTGTCAAGAATTCAAACTTTCTGACGTGAAAGAATCTCATATAAATGGAAGCCTATCGCATAAATCTTCAGTGCAGTAGGATTCCCACATTTGAAACACTGAATATTTTCTGAAGGGGAGAAACCTTCCCTCTCCATGACCAGAACTCACAGAAATTGTCGAATTTACAGAAATGAAGGACGGAGCCACTAAAACACTTAATTATTCCTTCTGAGCACTGTTCAAATACCAGTATTTACCTCTGAGGCTGTAACAAAATTGCATGTTTCTGCCCTGGCAGGAAGAGTGTGCCAGAGTCAATATTCATATTGCTGTGGGGAAACACATTTAATCTCCACATAAGCCCTCTGTAATTCTATTATTATTATTTATAAGACAATACGTTGGGTAAACAGCAGCAGCTCCATCTATGTGGGGTGTTGACAGGAAGCTGCTTTCAGAGAGCAGCAATTTGTAAATCAGCCTTCTGGAAATGAAGGTAGGAACACAGCAGTCTCCCACCGCACTGAGCAGATCTGCAGAGCCCCTGAGAGTCATTTTTTGAACCTCTTGCCTAAGTTCCACACCAGCCTGTGGGTTTAGCACCAAGTTGTCCTTTCTCTCCAGTTCATATGCATCGATTTTACTGAATTAAATATTATCTCCAAGCAAGGACAGGAGGGGTTTTGGTTTGGCAACCACAGAAACACAGAGCTGAAAGGAAATACACTTGTCAGAGGAGTATGATTACCTAGACCAACAAACTTGGGAAAGAACTGGAGGGAAGAGTGGTGCCACACAAAGCATGCACACAAACGTACAAAGGTGAAGTGTGCTAATGGCTTTACAGGCTTCTTGGCAGAAAACACTGATTTATTGACTGTTCCTGATGGTGATATCATATAAATCACATCCTTTTTCTCCAATTAAAGGTTTTATATTTCCAATAACATTGTAATCATAAGTGAAAAAAGAAAAAAGGGATAGAAAATTAAGGTCAGCCTGCTTGGAATAGCAAGAAGAGAAGCGTTCATTATAGCAATTTTATATAGTGGGAGTTATTAATTTGGCAATTCAATTGCTCAGTGCCTGTGTCGTTAATAATCAGGTGATTATAATGAAACAAATGCTCTCAGTTGTGGAGTTAGACAGTGAAACAGCCCTAAAGTGGAAAAACAGAATTACAATGTTTATATTTTCCTCAAATTTCTGCTGTAAAGTCAGGGCACAGACTACATTTTGGGAGCAATTTCTTCTTTTATATCTCTATCACATATGCCTGCCTTCACTTTTTTTATTCTTATTGTTAAAACTATGTCATAAAAAGGACAGAGGAGAAATAAAGCTGGAAAATTTGATGAAGTACAAACCATATATTTTTGCTTTCAATATCTCCTCCTCTTTAAAATTAAGCTCTCTCATTAAACTAGCAGTGGCCTTCACTGCATTGCCTTAGAATAATAAAAATATGCAGAGGAGCAATATCTGCTTAATTATTAGGTTTTCCAAAAAAAAAAAAAAAAAGAAAAAGCTGAATTTAAAGAGCAGTAAAACTTCAGCAGGTTGGGTTCCCGTACTTAGAGACACACGAGGGATTTTTTCCTGCTGTGGTGTCCCAGACCCTCTCTGTTTTGGAGATTCTTTTTTCTTTTCAGATGTGAAAAAAAAAAAAGATAGAAATCCCTGCAGCTTCAATGCACTAACTATACCAGGTGGTGTAATAAAATAAAGTACCTATCATAAAATCACTTAGGTTGGAAAAGACCTTCAAATCCTCAAGTCCAACCATAAATCTGACCCAACCCTCCAGCCTTCCCTGCTCCTGGATCCTCTGGCAATATGTGCAACAGAAATATGCTCAGGTTCTGAGATCCCACAGTTTTATTCTCTACTGATACAGTGAAGGAACAGGAAATACAATTTTAAATTCCAGGTTAAAATGCAAGAATGTTTTTCTCCAAGTATACAAGGAATTAAAAAAAAAACTAATGAAGGAGCTGAAAGAGCAAGTGCCCTGGGAAAAAGGTGACAACTGGAAGTGAAATTTTGAGAAAGATTCAATACAGGTATTGTTTCATGGTTTTCTCCTTAAAATGTTACAGGAACACTTAGCAGTTATCTGCTGGACACAACAATTCATTCTTCTAGCAGCAGACCATTTTTAAAATTCATTGTGTTATTCTATTGTCATGTGGCAGGCAATTGAGGACATAGTGTAACATAAATTAAAATAAAAGGGGCTTTCCTATGAAAATTTGAAAGAGAATATCAGATCATATAACCAATGTCAAAAACTATTATATTGTAAATTATCTGTACTTTTATAAAAATTAAATCCTTAATCTAGCTAAGATTTGAACAAAACTAATATAAGAAAGCAAACATATTTGTGATCCTTTATGATCACTATTATCTGCTTATTTTCTTATGGAATAGGGACATATTCATCCCGTTTACAAATGCAAAACTTCAAGGAGTAGTACCAAGGAATAGAACTCCTGGATTCTTGACTTAATTCAGCCCATGTCTACTAGGAAAAAGACAAAACCAGGGCATCCCTCTAGTAAAATGACAACACTATTATAAAGAAGCAGCCATCTGTTTTGGGTTGTTACTTCTCTTTAGGAGTAAATATAGCACAAACTGATTAGCTGAGCAGAAATTAAGATCCTATATGAACAAAAAGGATTCGGATCATACCTCCAGACTTCTGTCAAATTATAAATGAACCAGTTTCTGAAGGCTGGAAAAGTAGAGGGAAACACCTCTGCTGAACAATCCCTGAGATAAAGGACGGTAAACTCAGATTGCTTCAATTTTCTGAAAGGTTTTAGCAAAGGTTATACAGGATTTCAAATATAGAAAGTAAATAGGACAAGAATTGGCATTATTGCTGGCATTTCTAGCATTTACTAATTTGGATGTATAAACACTGGGAAGTCTCTGCATAATTTCACTATTTAAATCCATTGATGGAAGGTACATTGACATTTTTGGTCAGTCAATTTGCTTTTAGTTCAGAAATAAGGTTTCTTCAAATTCTGCTAAGAAGTGCAAGGGAAAAAATAGAGGAAAAATAGATGATTTGTGATTCTGCCTTCTGTTGAAGATGGGTGATTTTTTTTTCCCTACTCTGACAAAGAAAAAGAGAAGAAGATAATGGTTAGAGCACACAGCAGTGACACAGTGCCAAGGTTCTTTTTCTAGGGTTTTTGTTTGTTTGGTTGGTTGGTTTTGGGGCTTTTTGGGGATTTTTGTTTTGTTTTTGGGCCTTGAGCAGGTCACCACTGTGGTATAGTTCAGACACTCTTCATTCCCACTTGGAAGGTCTTAAGTAGGACACCCAAACACAAGAGAACTCTTGGATAAGAGCTCCAAAACCCCCCAAATTTTTTTTTTTTGTTACATTATTTGTAAAGGCAATAGCTCACAATACATGAAAACAAAGTGAAACTAAAATTCCCTTGATGCTAAGGAAAACCAGGCCATATTCTACTCATTTGTTTTTAAAAAAACCCAAAACAACAAACCCAAAAACCTGCCAAAACCTATTAGTTATACAGAATGAGGCAAATTTTTTGAAGGTTGGAGATCAGTTGTGTCAGTAAGGCAGAGCTTATTGTCTTTCCAGTTCATCGTTCTAAAAGGTCATTTATATGATTTTCTTTGATCTCTGTAGATTGTCCCTTCTTCTGTCGGAGCCTATTGGAAATTTTGCTGATGAGATAATTGTAAAGTTAATAGATTCAACATGAAACTTGATTAAGAACAGCCCACTGGATTTCAAGAGCCGAAATACTCAACTGTCTTGCTGAAATTCATCTAATTTGAGGGGGAATACTTTGTATAAAGATTGTATCAACTGGACTCTGGAAATTCTGTTACGTTCACACAAGGAAATCTCCTTTTTAGGAACCCATGAGGGTCTGGACTGGAGGAAAAGCCAAATATTGTTTGCAGGCTTTCTGTTTCCACCTAGACCAGGGCATAGAACAAATCATGCATTTTTGTTTCTGGGAAAAAAAGAAAATCTAAAAATTGAAATAATCCCCAGCATGTTCAGTTCTAATTTGTCAGATTATCTTGGCACAAAGCAGATAATAATCATGACCCAAAAGTTCTTTTTCACTTAAGATGCCTCTTCTGAAGGGTTCTTTCCTTCTGATTAAAGATTTGAATTTTTAAATTGCCCTGATTACGAACTGCCAAACAACTCAGGGCACCGGAGCGTTCTCAAGAAATTCATCAGCACAGCCACAAACCCTGCAGGGGACTGAAGGATGTGGCAAAGGCAGAGCCCATTTTTCCCCCCAAAAGCAGCATCTTCAGCTAAAAGAGCATTTTGAGCCCCAGAGTGAGTTCAGCTTTAGCTTTAAATCACACAACCTGTTCTTTTCCGAGGGGAAAATCCCTGTGCCACTGTCTGTGTGCTCTGTGCAAGCTGTGTTTTGTGAGACATCTCCGACAGCAAAGACAATAAATCCATCTTTCTTCAAACAGCATTTCTGGAAAAATTAAGAGGCTGTTTCTTCTGGCTGAAGCCTGCTGTCCATGAGCCCGAGCTTTCCCCTTCAGGTGGCTCTTTAGCAGCAGGAATGCAAGTGGGAATCATATTGTGAGCAAACAGACTGCTGCAAGTCTGCTCTGCATGTTTATATCAAAAATACAAATTAGCATGTGATTCTTCTGTATATATTGGAAGCAAATTGCCTGGAAGAAATCCTGCAGCTACCCACTTTACAATTTACCTAAGACAAACATTTCTTTCCAGTCAGAAACCACACAGTGATTTTTTGACATAGGCGACTGTGGAACTGCTGGAGTCTGTACAAGGAAAGGCTGGTACCAAGGAAAACAAACACACATTTACAGAAGGAACTCTTATTTGACTGCTATATAAATTATGGAGATTCAATTGTTTTAATACTTTTGACAACACTTGAAGGAACCCTCTTTTATGAAGGAAAGAACCAAAATCATTTTAGTCCCTGAAAAAATACTGAAATCCTATGCCAAGCAAAGTTTCCTTTGAACAAAAAGGAGAACAAAAGGCTCCATAAACCTTCTCAAAGGTTCTGTTTCTGCCAGCCTGACTGACAAGAAAGGCCTTCCGACACACCAGCCAGGCACACAGAGCAGAGGGGAAGCAAAGCAAAGACTGAGAAGGTCCTGGTGAGTTTGTTTCCAGATCCCAGCAGGGAAACCACAGCACAGTCAGGTCACTGTGTGTGCACAGACACAAAACCTTGTACATCCCGTTTTTGATCAACTGAGCTTACTCTGAGTTTACACCATCTGAGCCACACACATAAAATTAAGAAGAGAATGAACAATATATAAAAAGTATTTATGAACCCCAACAAACCCCAAAATGCTAAAAACCTCCACTCAAGCTCATTTCATATTTTCACATATGACCATCCTGATAATGAATACATTTTTAAAGGGACAGTTAGAGCAAATATTGCCAACCTTCATCTCTCTATGTGCTGAATTATAGACTCCATTTTTTTACATTTAATTTTTGTGCAGGTCTATAAGGGAAAATTGATAAACACAATTTATTATACAGAAGCAAAGTTGAAAAGGGATTACAATTTGCTGTCACATTAGCAATCATCTGAGCACAAGCACATTAGAATAACTCTGTTCCATTAGATCCTAAACCCATCTCCTCCTGTCTCCTGCCTCCAGGAAAGGGAGAAATGTTCAGGCTGTGCCTCGTTCTCCAGCACAGCCTGCCAGCCTTGCCTGTGTAACAAGGAAAAGAATAATGACATAACTGGGCTTTCTCTGCACTGACAAGTCGCATCTTGGGTTTAAAACGCTGCAGAATATTATCCCCAGGCTTTATCAGTCCCTGTTTTTTCGTATTTCACACATCTAACTTCCCATACATACACTTGGAGCAGGAATTCAAAGAGATGTGAGCTGTGAGCTGTTAAAACAGACTCGAATTTTTGGATGAGGGTCGATATCTACTCACAGGTTGTTTCAGCTGGACTTACAAAGGTATTTAAAATAAAGGACGGATCAGCATGTCAGGCCAGGGTTCATCCATGTCAAGTTTAGTTTGCTAAAAGGGGTCAATGATAACACAGATGAAAAGATGAAATCCCCCCTGCTCAAAAAAAGAAAAAAAAAAAAGACCAAAAAAAAGCAACATCAGTTTCATTAAACCAGGAGAAAACCCTGTCTTTCCCATTTGCCTAATTCTCTTTGGTTTCTTTTTAGTTTTAAGACACTGCCACTGAATTTTATACATCATGTCACATCACCTCATCTCAGGGAACCTGAGAGGAGGAGTGAACATTAGGAAGTTTATGCATTCACTCATGCATCTGTAAAGCATTGAAAAACTGCACACTTATAGTGATGGGCACAGTCAGAGTGGTTAATTTTAATTTATTTTCTCTTGTGCACTAATCCCATGGCAATCTCCAGCAAATTACAGGCATGGGCATGGACACACACCGGCAGGCAAAAGGCTGAAACCTCAGAAATAAGTGTAAAGGCACAGGTTCTAAACACAACTGGTCAGCACCAAGAGCCAGAGGTGTGGGCCAGCTGCAGACTTGTGGCTTTGGAGAGAGCAGAGAGTTTTGCACAGGCTGAAAAGGTTTCCCCCTTTCTGCCTGCTGAAAGAGCCAACAGGCTGCTGTTGGCAATTCTCAGCAGTAAAAGTAGCTGTTAAATCTTGAATTAGTTTGAAGTCAGGCTCATTAAATTCAGAAATGAGCTAAAAAGGTGTTTCAAAAAGGATGAGCAAGTGAGTCAATTTTTAATTACTTATCAAGGAGAGGTTTTCAGTAGAGGTCGTCATTGCAACTACCCAAAGCAATAAACATAACAGATTTACAGCTGGTTTTGTTTTCATGACAAACACCCGGGATTTGAAGGGACTACAGAGATCAAAAATGGCTTGCTTTGACCAATATTTATGTAAGATTCTGTCTTCCAGCACACAGACAGAAAAAAGCACGAACATAACATTCTCTTCTTCCTAAAGGAAATAATCCGTGTATTTACATTAAAACCAGAGTAATGAGACCTTCTGTTCAAGTCATCTTAAGACTTCCTTACACTCCAATCATACAAAGACAAGCTTTGATTAAATTCTGGCACTGGTACAGCAAGTTCAAGTGCTGGAATGTTCTGCAGGTCATTACTTGTCGTTCTCCTCATTCATTCTCACATTTAATCTGCCTGCATCGATCCCACGGGCGCGAATCAATAGCGGCAAAGTCACGGGCTGAAGTGATCATCCAGGCCACTGTGTTTCAGGGCACTTGGTGCTGTAGCTTCTGGCTTGCCTCGCATCTGGACTTTATCCTGGATGCCTTGGATCTGGAGTTTACCCTGGATGTCTCAGACCTGGCGTTTGCCCTGCTGTGGTTTCTAACCAGAGGGCATTGCTGCCTGGCAGGGGCGGCGGTGCTGCACGGAGCGGATGCCCACACCACCTGCAGTGAATTTTGGGATGTGATTTCCTTCCCCCACCACCAGGCAATTCTCATTTTCTTCCGTGGGTAATCCAGAAATCCTTTAGCTGGTGCCTATCTCCAGCTGTCTCTGTGATCAGGAGACTTTAATGCACCCTGAAATGTAAATAATGCACCAACACCTTCTCCCAAAATCTTGGTTCTGGCTTTGTCAAGGGCTTCCACAACACCACAAGTAGCTTTTAATGCATTTTAGTGTGGCCAGAGGACATCTTTACACAGCTGTCATCACAGGGCTCTTGACCTCCACCACACCACCAGCACAAGACCTGGGCTGCCACAACCTGCCAGTACCAGAGTGCTCTGCACAGGGCAGCAGAATAAATCAGACCCACCATAGGGCAGCACTGGGTGGGTGCTTTCAGCAGATGACAGGGTATTTTTATTTCCAGAACAACAGAAAATGGAGATTTTGAGGCTAAGAGAAAGCATGTCGAAACGAGAACCTTGTGTTTCTGAATAATTCTTTTCGCTGAAGTTAGATCAGCTTCAATAACAAATAACTGGGTGAAAAGAGACTTCCAGCAAACCCAGGAAAGATGTGACATGACACCCCAGCAGAGAAAAAGAAGTGATCTGTGAGAGAATGGAGAAGGGAACATTTTACATCATTCCATGTTATTATATTACCTATATTATACATTCTCATTCTATTACACAGCTGAGCTCCCTGATTATGCCAAAGTGGACTTTAACCCTGACTTTCAATCCTTCCCTTTTTGAACATGCAAAGCATTGGTATCCTTGCTCCAGAGCATGAAATCTGGGTACAAGTGCTCCTACTCAGCAGAGAAATTGCAGAATATATCAGCACCAACAATGTTGTCTGCCACGTTGCTGAAACATCCCCACGCATTTTGAAATGTATTTCCATGACAGACTGACTTCACAAGGCCAAAACCAGTTTAGTTGATTATTTTCTGTACATGTTCCCTCAGCACTCAAAAGATTTCAAAACCTGACAACCTATTACTGAGAAGTATATCCTTTCGGATGAGAAGATCTAAGACTCTGAACTTGGAATATTTTCTGCTTTGTTAAAATTAAAAGCATTGAGAACGAAAAGCTTCAATTAAGTCAATCCTCAGTTTAACATTTCACATTGTCGATTTTTATACTCTGAACCGAAAAAAAAGTGACAAAATCAGTGTAAATAAAAATAAGAAATAGTTAACTAGCAGAACTTAGCCGTAAATGCAATATGCAATACAATATGCAAATACTATATGCAACACTCCTCTTGTTTGGTAAATATAATTTGTTGATCAACTTCTCCCTTATGAAGTAGCCTGTCTGAAAAAAAAATCATGGAGTGATTAATTAAAAAACATATCAATAAATAACTTAAAAGGGATTCTAATTTGAAAACTAAGTACTGATCATATTGCCTATCACTGCTAGAAAATCTGAAGGAGCTGCCAGAAATCTAACACACTTTTATCCTTTTGAGGGTGAGCTCTGCCATAGAGAAAAGTAATCAGGAGCAATAATTTTTAATTTTACGCAAATAATTTTATTATAAAGTCTCAAATATGGAGTACTTAACATTTCATTCTAAATGCTTACCGGGACTCTGAGATTTGTGAGTTCAACTTCAAAGACCAGCACCAGCTTTTAAAGCTTTTAAATTGTCATAAAGTAGTAAGCTGTGTGATTTAGGAGGGTAAGTGAAGGTCCCAGTAAAACCCATCAGATTTTGAGTAACACTGGAAGGAATCCACTCCCAGTTTGAATTTCAAGTTCTCCAGGGATCTAAACTTGCAGTCTCCCAACAATCCCAGCACTGCTTTTTTCTTTTTTGGGGAAACCAACATGATTTTTTGAGGAAGCACATAAACAGGGAGCCTGCTGAGGCACAGGACTTGCCCAGTCCTGAGAGATGCCTTGAGTAAAACTCTCTCTCTGTATTGGATGTATTTTCCCACTTGTGGTCCTTCGAACCTGCCTTGCCATGAGGACTCAGCACCTGCAGCTGTAACACAAAGAGCCTTCCCCAGCCCTTCATCCCTTTCTGCTCACACTCCTGCAGGTGGCGGAGGGAGGGTAAATTCTCTGCAGAGGAACCTGCTGCTGTTTCACTGCCTCAACTGAGCCTCAAACCACATCAAAGATCATCCCACTGCCTTCACTTTTAGTCAATTTATGAAGAGTGCACTCTGTGCACGTCTTTAACACAGACCAAAGGTACCAAGCTTCAGCAGACGGCACAGAAATGTTCACTCCTAGTACTCAGAGCCAGGCTCCTGGGGCTCTGATTCCATGCCAATGAGTTAATTTTCGTTCCTGCTCTCTCTCAACTCATTCAAAGTAGGTGCTCACAGACTGGTCTACACTCCTGCTGCCTTGAAATGCTCTTCAGATGTGCCTAACCTTATTCTGATGTGCCTAACCTTATTCCACAGCAACTCTTCCATCACAATTTAAGTTCATGCAGAAACCATCTCATAGTCTGTGTTCTACATCTGAGTTCTGGATTCTGTGCTTGTACAATCAATGCCAAAAAGTTAAGTGTTGTAACACTTAAATTCAAGATAGGCTGGATTTTTATTTTGCTTAGTTCTGCAGTCAGCTACTAATCCGCATCATTATTTACGTTTCAATATAGAATTCTTAGTTCAAGGTACAAAGAAAAAAACATTGCAGTCAGAAAGAAAATAGCTTATCTATGTTTATTAAGTAATTAATAAATAATTAATAAATAATATATGTTGAATAAATAAATAAATAAATAAATAGTGTTGATGTATTTTTTCCAAACATATCTAGGTACCTGGCAATTTAATTTCTAATCCCAAGTTCACCAAGATATTTAAAGAGGCACACTCCGGTGTTACACCGCACTCTGGATACAGGAGAATTTGTGCAGAGACTATTTATTAAGTGCTGGTTTGGAAGACTCACTATGGGGAAAAGCAAAGTCCTGCCAGGAAGTGGCTGGTTTGATAAATAATGGAAGGAGATTTCATAATACAGAGCTCTGTTATTCCTTCAGCAAAAAGGGCAAAGGAGGAGGAAAGCTGAAAACACAGCAGCACAAGTTTCTCCTAATGGAGAGAGAGGCAGATCGGTTCCTCAAAGGGGGCAGGATTTTGGTTTGTACAAGGGCTCACAGCTGTAAATTACTCCAGGTTTACTCACTGGTGAAGTGCTGTGGCAGGACGTGTCCTCCCCCTCTCTGCCACAGATGGTTGGTGCATATGGAAGAGACATCCCAGGTGGAGGAAGGGCCCAGCCAGGAGCCATCTCTGGTGCCAAGAGGGCTCAGGCCTCAGCTAAGAATCAGCACCTTGGTCTGGAGAGCCGATGTGGGAAGAGATAAAAGAAACATTCTTGACTGAGAGACAGTTTTACAAAGACCATAAAAGACACACGAATTATCACGGGGGCAGAAGCCTCCTACACACTCACCCTGACGAGGTGCAGAACTTCTGCCCGGAGTTTGGACTCAGATTCCGTGGTTACTTTCCTGGGAATTGAGGGAAAGGGTCTCGATGTGTGCCCCACCACCAATTGGATGGTGAGATACATTGAATCCTAAGTTCTGTTATTTCTTCGTTAGCTGTAACGTTAATGGTACCTTTAACCTCACCCTGCATATATCTACTAGTTGTTGCTCTTTTTGTCCTTATTCCTGTGTAGTATTCGTTTGTTTTAAGTCTTACGTCTGTCAGTTTACATCTATTAAATAAATAATTCATTCTATAATGGATCAAATCAGCCTTTATTTATGAACTTACAGATAAGAGTGGGTTTGGGGTGCTGGCTGCCTCAACAAAGCTACTGCCTGCTGCCAGAGGCCTGGGCAAAAGGCAGGGACATATGTAAAACCCCCACATCTATTTGTAACAAGGGCTCAGCAGGTCCAGGCAGGAGGGGCAGCAGTGGAGCTGCTGAGCTCCCAGGCAGCAGAACCCAGCCAGGCTGCCCGACAGCGCAGCCCCTCACTGCCAGCGAGGGATGAAACAGCACTCGGCTCGTCGTGCTTTCATTTGGAAAGCAAACCAATAAATGCAATTGCATTGTTCTTCTGGAGGGTTGAGAAACGCTCCGAGGTTTAGCTGCTCTCAGAACACCACGCTGCCAGGCAAGGAGCTGGAAGAAATACGGGAATTTTTGATGGAAAAGAAATGCATTTAAGATCTTTAAAAAAACTTTCCTTGGTTCAGTCTGCAGTTCTGTTTTTGTAACCCCTCCAGGGTTCAGCCACCTCGTATTTTGTCAGTTCCATCTCTCCAGCCATCTAGCACTGTCACCAGCTTCATTTCTGAGGGGGAACGTGGGGGTGTGATGGAACCGCGCAGCACTTTGAACAATTCAGTGTTGTCTGAGCATCCCTTTGCCATCTATCATCTAGAAATTTATACTGCTTTTCAGATCAATCAAAGGAATTAAAGCTCTTCAGGACATAATTTCTTTCCCCGCAATTTCTTTTCCTGGCAAAAGAAAAAAGAAATTCAATCTGTTTTCACTGAAAGTCCAAAGAAGTATTAGACTACACGCTCATGCTCAGACAGCTGAACATAAAGGTGTCTGGCTCTATATATCTTAATTTTCCTCTCCTGAAATCAAGAGCAATCATTGTATGGATAGGGTGTAAAAGCATGTTCAAAGGGAGCCTCGGCTGAGGCAGAGATCATTTCCTTTTGATGCAGTACAATACAATCAGCGTCTGTGGGAAACAAAAGCCTCTCGTAAGGGCTTACAGAGCACAAACAAAAGAGCGGCCCGAGGGGCAGATAATCAGTTTACACAGAACTCACTGTACCCATGTTATCAAGATGGAAAACAGCAGCAGAAATTAGGCTGAAGTGGAATTTCATTTTAGGGTTGCTAAGTGTGTGATCAAAGGGGGCACACGGCACTGAGAGCCACTCCCCTCGGCAGGCTGCAGGTGCCGCTTGTCATCTGGCCAGGCAAAGTTCTGGGAGTTCTAAAAACGGAGTACAACTCAAAATGGGAAAAAAAAAAAAATTGCATCTTTGACCCCATTTGTGAATAATTTTCGTTCAATGACTACGTTTTTTTTGTTAAGGACCCAAACATACCTTGTTTACTTAACTATTCATCCAAAATAACTTCCCTGGCTCTACCCACGGTCTCAGGGCACCTCCACTTGTGTGCTATGTAAAGCTCTAAAGTACCATCCTCTGCCTGTCCCTGTGGCATCACATCATAAAAATATGAAATTTTCTACTATATTTTCGGTACTCTGCCATTTTTTTTAAACCATAGTGTGTCATAACATGAAGCATCTATTATTGCTCCAGTCATAAAAGACCTCAGAGATTTGTAATAGATCGAATGTTACTAACCCAGTCTGACATCAGAGGACTGAGGTCTAAAATGTTTTCTCAGAGGAACAAATGTCTGTAAATAACTACATTGTGTTAAAAGGTCTGAGAGCAGCCACTTTACCACCTGTCCAGTGCCTGCTTTGAATGTGCTTCCCTGTAGAGAATCCAACAGCATTTTATACATTTAATTGTTACTACGGAAAGAAATTTTTATCCTGCAGTAACTACTGCCTGGAGGCATTTTCTTGGAATATACTTAATTTAAAAAAAAAAAAAAAAAAAAGCCTTAGGAGAACTAGCCCCATTGTATTTCAAAACTAATTATTTCTGTCATAATTCTGCTGATACTTTACCACAGGTTGCCATTTCACCATGACAGAATCCTCACTCTCCATACTCCATATTCTCTATTGCTGTCACCAAAGTAATGAAGAATCTGAGATGAAAAACAGTAAAAAAATTCAGTATCGCCACGATGAATTCGTCTGTTCCAGCTGCTTTGCTTCTCACTTCAAATTACAATCCTCTGCATAGCCACAATATCCTAAGCAATTGCATCAGAAGTGATTAAGATATTACACAAAAATGAAGGATTACCAAGCTGAGGGAATCCTGGCTGGAGTACAGAGATAAACAGATGAGTAACTCTGATCCTGCGTGGAAAATAAAGAAGTAAAATACATGTTCAACGAAATAAACTACCAGCTGTGACACAAATTAGTATTCCTCTCTTGACTTTCCTGGAGCTATGCTGATTTACATCAGGCGAAGATCTGTTCCGTGGTTTAGCCTTGTCATGTATCATCAGTGACTTCTTTGCAAATTATTAGCTGTGTGTTGGAGGCCAAGGAGGCCAATGGTCTCCTGGGGTGCACCAGGGAGGGCATTGCCAGCAGGTCAGGGAGTGATGCTGCCCCTCTGCTCAGCCCTGGGAGGCACATCTGTGGTGCTGTGCCCAGCTCTGGGCTCCTCAGGGCAGGAGGGAAATGGAGCTCCTGGAGCGGGGCCAGGGGAGGGTAACAAAGATGATGAAGGGACGGCAGCATCTCTCATGAGGAGGGACTGAGGGAGCTGGGCCTGTTCAGCCTCCAGAAGAGAGAGGAGATCTCATCAATGTCAGTGTTTGCAGGGAGGGCTCAGAGGATGGGCCAGGCTCTGCTGGGTGGTGCCCAGCAACAGCACACAAGGCAATGGGCAGAAACTGATCCGCAGGAAGTTCCACCTGAACCTGAGGAAGAATTTCTTCACTATGCAGTGACCACACGCTGGAACAGGCTGCCCAGAGAGGGTGTGAAGTCACATCACTGAGATATTCCAGACCCATCTGGACACAATCCCATGCCAGGTGCTCTGGGGTGGCCCTGCTGGAGCAGGGAGGCTGGACCAGGTGTCCCACTGTGGGCCCTTCCAGCCTGACCCACCCTGGGATCATTTTCTGTGTTATTTCAGTTGTCTCTGCATCATCAACACCACTCTTCGACATCCAGGCAGCCTCCTCCCTGATGTCCTCAATTTCAGCCTGGTACTACAGTGACTGTCACATTAGACAGTCCTTCTTGAAAAAGGAAACGCTTCTAAAACAGAAGTTATTTACAGCTATAACAGTTTTTCACCAAGGATCTGACATATTTGCTTTAAATAACTGTTCTCCCTCTTCTAAACCATTTTGGGATTTATCACATGTAGAAAGGAGTACATTTTAAAAATTTTTAGACTCCAGTTTAGCCTTTTTACCTTCCTGTGTCTACCAGTTCATGCTTCCATATAATGAGGCTGTGTGTTTTCTCACCGGAAATTCTCTGAACAGTGAGTGACAGCCTTTCATCTCCCTCACGTGGCTATCAGACTTCAGTTTGCTAGCCAAAAAATGACTGCACCTCTCATTTACCACACACATTGAACCCATGCCTTTGCACTTTTCTCTCCAGCTTGACTGGAGAAACCACAAGGCCGAGGACAGGTGTGAGGTGATAGGCTGAAAGGATTTACTTAAATCTTTGAGACTAATGTCACATGTCCAGTATTCTAATTTCTAACCTGTATACACCACCTTGCAGGAGATCATGCTGCTAAAAGTCAGCTTGCACATGCTCGGGGGACAAAGGTCTACCTCGATATTTTATACATATTTATTGTGAATGGCACAAAATAATTTTGGTCTCCAACCAGCCGGAATTACTCCACGTAGACTTTTGAAAATATACCTCCCATGCTGCACATTTTAGACTAAATCCCTGCCACAATAAATAAAATAAATTAAATAAATAAAAGTGAAAGAAATTCCCCTGCTCCTTGATATGAATCTTTGTATGGAAGGTGTGTGAGAGAGTGGGAAGGAATAACAAAGGGCATCACTTGTGTGCAGTTAGAGTGGACTCAGTTTCTGTAGATTCAAAACAGCGTGAGATGATGCTTGGACTATTTTTCCCCTGCTTTCCAGCACGCTGACATATGCTGAGCTTTATTGCTTCTGAAAGCACCCTTGCAGCCATTCCATGAGACTTTACAGCCTCCCAGTGATGCAATCCTCATCACACATTAGTTGCCCTTGGAATCTCTCATGCCTACCCGGGCCTGGCTTGAGCAATGTTAAATGTGGCTAAAAAAAGTGTTGCTGTGCTGATGGTGACATTATTCACGTTACAGCTGTACCCAGAGACCCTGCCAGGCTGAGCTGGACACTCCTGCCTGGCCCTCAGAACACACCACACTAATCGACCGTGCAGAAGAATCAGAAGAGAAAAAAATGAAGTTACAAAGTCTTGCTTCAAGCTCAAAACACATCTTTTGACTCGTGGGCCAGCACCCTTCACCAAACCTGGTCCTTCAGCCTGCTTGTGCACTGAGCAGTGAGACAGAACACAGAGCATATCAGCTTTAAATCCCATCTCAAAGATTTCTCCAGTGCCTGAGGACCCTCAGAGCCACTGTCTTGGTGCTGCATCCACCACTTTTAACTCTCACTGGTTCTCCAGATGGGAAAAAACTAATCTTTTTCACCAATTCATCTCATAGTCCTTCTGTGCAACTCATCTCATAGTCCCTCTGCCAAATTCTACCAGCTCCCACTCGCTGGCAATCTTGTTTCAAGACTCAGAATAGAAAATGGGGGAAACTGAAGGTCCATGCTTGTTTTATTTTTCCTTTCCTCACGACCTGAGGAAGTTAAACCACTTCCATTGGGGTAAAACCATTCACTCCCATGTATCATGTGACATTTCATCCCCATTTCTGTTTCTAAGGGCAGCAAAACCCCATGATGGAAAAAATGAATGAGTCCTCTCATCCCTCTCATCCCACTGGAGACAGAGGCTGACTGAAACAAATGCAAAGTAAATTGCCTCTATATTATCAGACAAAGCTGAGTCCCACAAAAAACAAGCATTAAATCTGCTGCCTTTCTGCCTAAACCCCAGAATCTCTGAGAAAGAAATAACAACAGAATCTCTGAGAAAGAAATAACAAAAATATTTAAAGACATGCTGACTTACAGCCTATTTAGAGGCCTACTGTGCAAGGGGCTACCACACAAATAAATATGATGAAACCTACCCAGAAAATAATTTTTTTTCTCTTTTTTTCAAAATGGGCTGAGGTAAATGAGACTTTTATCTCGTTCTGAGCTGAAGTGGGCTGTCTCAACAGTTCCTTCAGAAGTGTCTTGCTTTTGTCTGCTACCCTGTAGCAGAGCTGCCCTCCTACTCATACATGTTGACTATGGCTAAAAAATGGCACAATTCAACAGCAATATCATCACCCCTGATCCAAGCCATGCTTTGAGGAATTGCTGCTCCCTCCACCACTGGGCACGCTGCTCACACCATGTGCTGTATGCACATTGTCAGGGCTGCCATCTCAAACTCAGAATATTTACTGTGCTTTTATATCCCACTTTGTCTGTGTCTTCAACTCCCCACTCATTCCCTTCTCTGCATCTGAACAGGCAAACACACCACAGCTCTTCTGGATCGTCACTTCAGTCTCCAATTCACTGACTAGCTCCTCCTGCTGATTTACAGGTTTAAACCTCAGCAGCTACCTCTTGGTTTGCAATTTCTGAAGCAATCTAATATCAAAGGGAGTCATTACATGAAAAAACTGAGCTTTCTGCAAACGAAACCCAAAGTTATTCAAAGGAACATAAATACAAAATCGCTCTTGGAGGAGGCAGAAAATTAATTTCTGATACATGCATACTTTTACCTAAACTGCAGGATGACAATTTATGCGTGTACAAGATTGGACATTCATCCATTATTACTCTTGCTTCCACTACCTGATAATTCCCTCCTCAGCTTGTGCTGCTGGTATCCATGGCAGCTGTGCATCCCACCAGGGGCCTGCTGAAAACACCCTCCCAGAAGGGACACACAGTGATGCCTTAGGACTTTAAGCTTTTATAAGTGGGCACACGAAAGGAAATAACACAAGGTTTGGGAGGCAAAAGGGCTGCACTTTGATATTTAATCAGAAAAAAAGCATGTTTATTAGGGATTACCAAAAGTGAAATAGGTCAGAATAGACAGCTGTAAGTGATAATTAATATATCTCTAAAATAAATGCCAGAAGCCAAAAGCAAGGCAGCCCCCCAAACAGTAATTCTGTCCATAATGAGTAAATAGTGAATCCTGCATACTTTTCATGCCCTTTTCCCTGCATTCTCCTCACATACAGGCAATTGCATCATTAAGAGCCAGTCCAAAGAACATTTCCCCACTGGTACCCAGAGGGTAGTGGAGAGGAGAGAAAATCCCAGGTGTTTTTTCCAGGGACTCCTTCCTTAATTCCAGCCACTACCAGCTTCCCCTGAATATAATCCAGTCGTGCAGAGGGAACATAAAATTTTGCAATATCACATCAAGATTCTGCCAGTGAAGAAATTTATTTCAAAGTCGATATCTCTTGCAGCAGGACTGAAGAGACACAAGGGTCAGGGCTGGCTGGGAGCACAGGGGCAAAGCCAGACTTCAAGCATCACAAGTTTGAGGATTTGTTAAGGCTGGGAAAATGCTGGTATGTCCAAGCAAAACATTTTCCAATAGCATGCAAAGCTCCCAGAGGCATTTCTGGTACAAATCAAAGCAAGGCACCCCTCAGTGCTACACCATCTCAACACCTGCACTATTTCTTTTAGATAAAAATATTTCCCCAAACTTTTATCATTAAACCAAAATACTCTTCTCCTGAACTTTCCCTTGCAGTAAAATCTCATGGAAAATGTGAAAATAAATGTCTGACAAAACGACCATATAATAAGAGGCCATTTAAAACCCTGCCTAGTTCATAGAAAGAGACCTATTGATTAGAGTATGTGATTGATCAAGGCTTAAACCAATGCCTTGTGGGGTTATTTCTGCCAGACATTTCATTTCAAATCTTCCACTGGAATAAACTGCAGCAGGAAAATTCAAGTTCTGTATTTCATATACGAAGTAATTGAGGAATTTCAATCAATAAAATCCGTGAAAACCACTGAAAACTTGTCACTAACTGTGAACATTTGAGAAAATAAAATGGGTTCAGCAATTACTGATGTCACTACTAAGATGTAAAGCAGGAATTTCATGGAGAGGTTTAATAACAAAACAAAGCAAACATGTTATTACAATGTTTGAGGGAGTGAATTTCTCTCCACTGTATTATTTCTATTAATAAACAAGACCAGAGAGGAAAATGGTTGAGAAATTATCCCAATCATCCAGCTACCTTTAAACTCTGAAGAAAAATGCCCCCGCAGTACTTCCCACGAATGCTAATTAATTTTCTGTAGCAAATCTCAACCCATCTATGGGATCCAGGAGCAACTTGAACCTTCTGAGCTAGGGCAGACTGTAAGCCCTTGACAAATTATTGTTCTGGAAACCCTCAAATCTGCCCAGGGATGGGATCTGGTGCAGACCCAAGGTCTGGGAGTCCTTGAGTCGTGATCCTCCTTCCAAGGTGCTCATTAGGAAGTGTTAATCCTTTTTATGGGGAGGCAGCAAAGTAAAAGGAGAACCATTACTTTGCTGCTTCCAACAGCTTCACTACTAATTTTTGCAGTCCCTTTTCTCCTATTTTATTTTTATCCTTTTTGAATTGCCCATGGTTAAAGCAGTGAGATTAAAAAAAAACAACCCAAAAACTTACTTGAATTATAGAAAACAACAAAAAAAGTTCACAGCTCAACCAACCAAACAAAAAAAACCCAACAAAAATGACAAAGCCCTTTCCTGAGAGGAAAACATAGAACTTTTTACTTCAGCTTGATAACTTATGGAGTGCAGTGGTGATTAGCCATTAATTATCCATTAATAACAGAATTTTTTTATCATCTTAAATGGGATGGGTGCTTAAACTTGGGAAAAGCCTTTGGGAACAGTACCTTATCAGCAGAAAGTTTGGGTTTGCAATTTATAATCTATTAAACTGAGGGCATTATTTTCTGCCCTCAAAATAAGAGAAAATGGATTTTTTCCCCCTGTTATTTCAGATTCTGGAATTGTATAGCACCTCTTTTATCTAAAGCTCTCCCTTCAATATTTGAAGGGGCAGGGCTTTGGCCTGGCTGGTGTATAAACCAATCAATAGCAATGATTCTGCACCTTAGCTAGAAAAGAAGAAATTCCACAGTCAAGTCCCTAGGGCAAGTGCCAGTATAAAGCAAATTTAAAAGCCACCCCCATCAGGGCTGAACGTACAAGCCAAAAAGTTACTTCTCTATGAGCTTTTCTGACACTGAAATGTTCCATAAATGCCAACAGATTAGAATATGTTGAAACAAACATTTCAAATTCAGACGTTTGAACAAAACACTGTGCCTTTTATTTGGGTTTTTCCTACTTGCTTTTGCACCACAGGAAGTTCAAGCCTCCTAGGCAATTGTTACGTTGTGCATTAAACCCTTAGAAAACTGGGGTTTAAAGTCAAGTCTCCCCTCTCATTCAGAAGGAAAGAAACGGTAAAAGTCTAAGCCTTACATTTCAAATCTTGTAGCCTTCCTCTTGGAGGACAGCTGAGATCACCTCCTAAGGCTTCACAGGAGGGAGAACTCTTCAGCCTGAGAGCACCTGGGAAGCTGCTGCCGAGCCCCCCTGGAGCTGTGCCCCAGCTCCCCCCGTCACCCGCACCTGCTGGGGGAGCTCTCTGCTACCCTTCCTCACCTGCACCACTGACCTCATAACAGATATTTCCCAACAGCCGCCCTTCCTCTCCTTACAGCCAAGCACCAGGAACTTCTGATGTTCTCAGTGGTCCCGAAAAACTCTGAAACCCAAGAGCTGTGGCTGTGACAAAACCCGAATGGCAACAGCTGTTGTTGAATTTCAGTATCTACCTCACACCGTTTCCTTAAGCCAGGGCTTCCGTTTCTGCTTTTTCCTGCCTGCAGGAGCAGCAAAGTAGTTCCCAGATGTTTAGGAAGCGAAATCAATTAAACTTGCGTAATTCATGTTTTTAAAATACCTCGAGATTATTACAAAACAAACTGAGCTGCATCGCTAAGTTGAGTTACTTGGATTATATTTGAAGAGATGTATGAAAGTATTAAATAAACACTGCCATAATTTAATACTAAAAAGCAGCACAGTTAGAGTTATTGCAGCCTGAGGTAACAGATGAACAATCAGTATTTCACCTAAACAGATATGCTGTAGTCGAGTTACTGAAATTACAATAACCAACACTGTTATTTGGAGAGAACATTAATGCAAGGAAAAGCTCTTTTTTACACCAGCACTGCCTTGTCTATAAAGTTAGCACACCCTGCTCTAATACATAACCAATTATTTTAATCAGATTCTCCAGAAAACCACCCCCTCAGCCATATACATTATACCCAGAGATAGCACTGATAAGTGCTCATCACAAAATGCTAATTGCATTCCATTAAAAATACTCAAACAGCCTATATGATTTCAAATATTGCATGCCATTTCCCTCTAATTGGTCTAAAAGGAATATTTTCCTTTACCTTTGGTTTCCATGTGAACTTCAAAATTGTTCTGGAATTTGACAAAGACAAACACTTTGATGTTCCTTTGCGTTAGGAAAATCTTTACCCAATAAATTACAATTATGTAAATATCAGCCCCCCTGGGGTATAAGTTCCTCTTTGAGGCATAAGATGATTAGAGCAGAAAAATTATTAGATTTGTCCATGACCACGCTATACTTTCCTTCCTCAGGAAATTCTGTTATCAAAGACTTTAATCCTATTCCCACTAAAGCAAGTAAATTTGCCCACCGAGTTAAATGGAAAAAGAATTCATTTCACCCATTCAGGCCGTCCCCTAAAAGCCTGGATGGCAGTAGCATCCCTGGCATGAATATTCAGTCCCGCTTTTTAACACCGGGCTTTCACTGCCGTGAATGACTTTACTCATTCCCTCTCTGCTGATGGGAAACCTCAAGCTTTTCCTAAAGCTGCGAAACGCTGCTAAACCCAGCTGGACAGGCAGCGTGGGACAAGGGCATCTCGTGGGAGATGCAGGGGCAGCACTCAGCAGTGTTTTTGACATTGGTGCTCGGAGCGTGATGGCCTGATCTGATGCTCCCGGGGAAACAGCTTGGTTCCTGCAGCTCCGGTTACATCACCGAGCCCTTCCTGCCCCCTCTGCACAAGGCACAGCTCGTACCCTGCTCCTGGAGGCTTTCTACTAAACTTAAGAGTCTGTTTAGGCAGCAAGCAGTTTTTTCCTGTTCCATCCTTGGCTTGTGTGATTATGAAAGGCTCCAACAGAGCTTTGCCTCCTTTCCCTCGGAGCACAGCAGCTGCTTTGGGATTTGGTGTAGCTGTTTCCCTACGGGTTTCCTCCTCGTTGAAGGCCATAAGACAGCCAGTCTCCAGGAATGCAAAGGAAGACAAAACCTCTTTCCAGCAAGCACAGTGGATTTGAGCTGGTTTGTAGACAAACCAGGCTCCAGTGAAAAAAGGAGGAAGCTTTATCTGAAATTTAAGAATTTATCTTTAAAACCCAAGGCCAGAGAATATAGCCTCCTGAATAATTTACACATGAATGTTCTGAAACACATTTAGGAGAATGAATTAGGGTAGAGATCAGGGTGGAATTTTTAATAAAGCTTTTTCTTTTATACATAGGATAAAAAGGAAAGTGAATGGTGTTACATGTTCACATTACAACACAGAGCCCACTTTGCCAAAGGGTTGTGTGAACTGAGGTGTCTAGCACAGAAATAGGACAACACACCAGATTCCAAACATGTTGAGAAGCTTTCAAACCATTTTTTCAGAAAGGAGGTCATTTTTCCATAGGTTTGAAGTCTTGTCACCTGCTTTCAACCTGTAACCCCTGCTTAAAATATTTTTATATGTACCTACCTGCATGAAAATAACATATTTCTTTAGAAGCACAGTAGTAATTATCTAGAACTTTGGACAGTGCTGATGGGCCTAGAAAAATCGTAACGTGTTACTTGATGTTCACACCCTCAGGTGGGGGCTCTTGCCAGCCTAGCTGTGCAATACAAGGTTCATGTGTGTTTCTATTACATCTATATTATGTTACACACACAAATATGTGTATATATGTGTTTATTATGCTACACACAGATTAATCTTTTTTCCCCCCTCAGTGGTTTTTTTTTTTTTTTGGGTGGGTTTTTGTTTTTGTTTTTTTGTACACAAAATTGGTACTTATCAAGGTAATTAGAGTTCATCAGTATTCACATGAAGAGATTAAGCCAGTGGTGTCTGCTGAGTTTAAGTGCAACTCCTGGCCATTTGAACCTGGGATTTACCATTTCTGGGAGTGTTACCGAAATATCTGAGCAAAAAGTTACAAGCTTTTCCCTGGTGTTCTGGGGGACAAATCCCTTGCAGCACAGAGGGATATTTGAACTCCCAAGGGCTGCAGAAGAGCTCTGGGAACAAGGATATTCTCCTGCTGCCAGTGATGAGCAGGTCTGGCTCTGCCCCAGCCCACAAGCCTACTGAAGTGCCCATTGTAACTGATCCATGCACTTGAGTACAAAGGAGATTAAATCTTCTTTCTGGTCTACTGAATATAACTTAGTCACTCAGCTTCCTTTTTTTTTTTTTTTTTTTAAAGGTTTTTGAAGAGAAAGAGTACAAAAGCTCTGCCAATCATCTTTGCTTTATCTTATCCCATATCCTCCTTCACACAGGAGAAGCTGCAAAATATTCTTTTCAGCTTGTTTACCCAAAGTTTCACAAAATCCATACCATTTTGAAAGCCTAAAAGCATTTAATGAGAACATCTTTGTAAAGCATTGCTAACGAACCCAAATACACTTTCACAGTGGCCTGTAAGCCCCCTCCTTTATCAGGTAATGTTAGCCTGACAAATATGCTACAAAATTTTGTCCTGACAGCCTTTTCTTAGGTTTTTCACCTCTCTGGTGCTGCAAAGGGAAATCACTACTCAAGAGAACGCTTCTAACCTCGAGAACCCAGCTGGGCTTTGTCCAGGAAGGATTTATTCTCCTCTGTAGGTATATTCAGATATTTACACACCATTTAAACAGAGAACTTGTTGACTCTTACCACTGAGTGATAAAGTTAACTGAGATTACAGCTCCAGACTTTGGCCCAGTCAGTCCAGCATGGAAGATGTTTCAGAGAAATCCATTACATGCACTAAAATAATCTCCACACTGCTATTTCTGCTGCTAATAAACTGCTTAACTCCATTCTTACTGAGGGTAATATATTATTCTGTAACTGATTTCAGCCCATTTCAATTCAGCCATTGCAGGTTAGGACACAATTCAACAGGGTTAGAGAAAGGAAAATCAGGATCTGCTACTTATTTTGTGCCCTTCATTAGCATCTTCTAGACAAGCAAAGCAAAACGAGCAGCTTTAGCAAAAGAAAATGTTTGAAAGCACCTTTTTATTTTTCCCATTTCTTCAGCTTGATGGGGATCTGCCAGAGCATTGCACTATAACCACTTGCACATGGCCTCTATTAACAAACTGCTATTAATTTTAACTTTCTCAGCAATAATATCACATGTTTAAATTGCTTTGGAGGCTATCCAGCCAAATTGAATGGTATCTGATCTTAATCAACTTTTCTCACCCTTTTTCAAAGAGTTGGTATTGCACTGATGTACAAATTTGCAGCAGTTGTGGCAGCTGTTTGGACTTTTACAAAGAAGAAAAGGATACATTCAACCAATACATATTTCTAATTTGTGGTCTTCACCAAATCAGCATCAAAAAATGCTAGTACAAAAATTAAAATAAATAAAAATCAATTATCTCCTTCATGGCTATTCATCATTCTTGACAAGTTACATCCTCACTTATCACTTACAAGGTTCGGGACCTACTTTTCAAATATTAAGGCTGTTTCTCCTTAACTTTCCTCTCAGCACTACAGCTTTTCCTCTGCCGGTGATTTTCAGGTAAAGAAAAATTTCAAAACTACAAAAGTAAGAACAGCTGGTTTGGACCCTATTCTCTTTTTTCCTCTTTACAAACAGCAGAAGTTTGACTTACAGACAATTTTCTCTACCTTTATATATCTTGTAGGAAATCTCTGTTACTATAATTATCTCAAGACAACAGAACAATGCAGGGTAACGAAAGAAATAATTTAAGATCCTGCTGTGAGCAGAAAAAATTCAATTCCCCAGTACAGGCAGGTAGCTAAAAACCTGATAAATTACTGCTGTATCATATGTCTGTCTTAAAATTGAAAGAGAATGGACCAAAAGCAGCACTAAGAAGGCTGTCGTGATGCAGAAGTTGGAAGGAAAAATAAGTACATTAGAAATGTCCCAGATCCCTTTCAGCAACGGAAATTAATGGAACATTGTCAATTAACCTGAAACAATTAGCTTAATGTACTTGGAATTTGTGTGATGGATGGTTTATGTAACTCCATACCAATGCGCAGACAGAGAAAATTGTTCTGAAATTATGTTCCTCACAAGGGTGAAACCAAAAAAGTCCATATATACACATCCATGTAACATTTCCCAGGGATACAGTTGGGCATTTCCTCCTGCACTTAGGCTCCCAAAGGTTATCCAGAAGTAAAGACCTTGCTAAAAAGCCCAAAGGAACAATCTGAGCAGGAGCTTCACAGCAGACACCTCCCAAGCTTAACTTACAGGTGGTTGTAGGACTCTGAGGAGTGGGTTCGAAATTTCAGAGCTGTAAACACGCACCCTGCAGGAACTGCAGGTGCTTCCTGGTCATCACCACCCTGTTCTCTTCAGGCAGAGCCACCAGACCACAAACACATGAGTGACAAGGCAGTGCAACAAGCTGCACTGAGACTGTGGCCACGGGCAAAGGGCCAGCACCCCAGTCAGGAGCTGGTTCCTGAAAAGAAAAGTAAAGGAGAAAATTCCCCTTGCTTACAGCTCTCTTCTCCTTCTATAAGAACTCACATGGTGGTGCTTCTCCTGTACTAAAAATTGGTCTGTGCAATGAGAACAACTTGTGAGTTTATGAAGAACATCTTGTGACCCAAATACAACAATCTCAACAGAGGGTTGTTCTGGATTTTGTTGGTTTTTTTTTTAAATTTGAGATACAGGGAACTTTAAAGAAATCCCTAGTCATTGTAGCATCTCTAGATTAATGTAATATCAGGGTATTCCCTGGATTCAAGTTCAGCCATCTGTCAAACTCCTCATGGCGCAAGAAGTCAAAGACATAACACATTTTAAAAATATGAGCTATTCATCTACAGGCAAGACCTCCCTCAGGTTGCTCATTAAGAAGCCACTTTCTGGTAGAGGTATAAATTTGTAACTCCATGTCTTGTCTCCACTTCTTCAGGATTTACGTTAGCAAAAGACGAGATTAAATCAAATTTACATTCTTACACTTACTCTTGGTTTCTGATGAAAAAAATAATCTTCTTCTCTGACCAGAACTTTATGGGAGCCCCTGACAAAACCTTTGTCAAATCAGACTTTTTATTAAGCATTTGGCATTTGTCACCAGTATAGCTCCTCCCTTTTTCATGAATCCTGTGGTAAGGGTAAAATGAATTCTGTGCAGTTTCTTGAGCTTAGACCTCCCCCACCAAAAGTGATCAGTGACCTGGAAAATATTAGAAAACCTAGAGAGAGCTACAGATGGTACTTCTGTGGCAGTCCAAAATGTTTAAAATCACCCTCCTCCCAGAGCCAAACCCAAACAAAAATAAATAAAGCATCACATGCCATTGCATATAGGAGAACTGCACACTCAGTTTGTCACTTTTATTCATAAAATTGAATCATAATCAGGTTATGCAGAGCAAGACACCTCCACCCCATCAGGTTCCATCTGTTCCCTTGGAGAAGAAGCTGGAGCTGGCGGGATATAGAGTTTCCAGGAGATTTGTTGGCACTGTCTTCTCCCCGCTTTCCCCACAACCAGGACATTCCTGCAGTGGGTGCAGAACCTTCCCAGAAACGTCTTCAGAGAGCAGAGACCACGGCACAGAGAGGCCAGAGGAGGAGAACGTGGGATGAGTTGCCAAGGGAAGGGAGGAGACTGGGAGAGTTTCATGTGGAGAGAAGACAGAGTGGTCCAAGGAGAAGGCAGATGAACACACCTTGGCAAGGACTCTGCAGGGGTGTGGAAGGAGGAGCTGAAGGAAAGGAGGCAAACACCCACACTGAAATCAAATTCAAACAGACTGAATAATCCTCTATTCTTTTTATCTTGTTATCTGTACGCAATTAAAACATCAGTTGTGTCACTTCCAAGCAGGGAACTTCAGAATGGTGAGTTACTCTGGACAACAGCCCTGCTTCCAAAGGTGTTTAGACCTACGTAAATTTGGTATGGTTGCTGAAAAATTTATTTTTTAAGACTTCACTCCCTAACAAACATTCATAATGTACTCCTTCCAAATGGGCCCGAAGATGACGAAAGTACTGTTTTCTTAGCTGTGGTTTTGAATTCCATATTTAATAGTGACATTTATTAAATGTTAATTTGAAAATGCATAATTTATACCAATGGTTAGCATAGGTGAAGAGTTCTGTCACTCATGACCTCTGCTTGAGCACTTATCCCTATTCATACTCACTCAGTCAAGTGAAGGTTTAATTTTACAGCTCTTCATTGTGCCCAAGTTTCCTGATTGATTTAACGACCACTCATGTCGGCAGTCAATAGGTGCCCTTCTGACCTCATCTGGAAGCCACCAACAGCCCAGGGCAGAAGGAAACCAGCCTCTCTCCTATTTTCGTCTTTGGAGATTGAGTAGAGCAATGGAAAAACCTGCAGAAATTCATGGCTGAGAGGCAGCAAGAACAGTTTTTACGACTGTATTAACCAGAACTGGTTTTATGAATGCCCCAGGTCCATTTCTGTGCTGAGCCAGGCCAGGCTGAACCACCTTTGGCAATGATTTCTATTAATTTATTTGATGCTGCATTGAAAGCCACTGACAGTGGTCACTCAGACAGTAACTAACAAAGGAGTTGAAAAAGCAGTTTTACTCGAGCCAATTATTCCTTCTCACTTTGCAGTTACTGAGGTGTAGAAGACAATACGGGACATGGATTTTAGAAAGGAATTACCAGGGGGTGAATAGGTAAGAATTGACTGGTGCAAAGGCACTTATTGAGCTGCACATGTGCATCAGTAAACTCACAGCATTAACCTGAACAAAGCAAGAGAGAGATCTGTGAGCTCCCTGGCCAACAGGATCAGAACAGCACAGAAAATTCCCTGACCTGCACAAACTTCCAAATAGCTGAGAGCTTTTGCCTGAGGTCCTCCTGCACTTCTATGCACTCTTGGCGACCCTTACAGTAGCAGGTGATGCACAACATTCATATTGGATTAAGCACTGAAGTCAATGCAAATTAAGAATTGCCAGCATTTCGTAGGGTGGGATACCCTGAACTTGTTCAATAGGTATTAAAATCTCACCTTTAGTCTTGATAAAATATACATATATAAAAGCATATTAATAAAAAGTATTCCCAGTCATTTGCTTGCAACTTTTACAGTTCAAATACCAGAGGGTAACTGTTAAATGAAGAGATTAAAATTGTACATTTTCCTCATTTAGTCCCTTTCTTACAACAATCAAGGAAAACACCAGGAAAAATCCCAGCAGCAGAGTTTCATTTACAATTCCCAGCCTTCAAACTCTGGTACTACAAACACATAACAAATCTCAAAAAGGGCCTGCTTAATAACAAATTACTTAAGTTTTAACATTTCAAATGTTGCTATCTCCCAACTGTAAGGCAATTACAAAAGGCAACTGAGGATATCTTTGCAAACATGTTTTTGAACTTGTAAGCAGTTACACTGACATTAAACTTATGCAGTGCCACTGAAATCAATTAAGGTTGATGGGCACAAAGTTGGAGAAGAATCACAATGTTGATATCCAAAACTTAGCGAGGAGGTACATCTTACTCAGCAAATATCAAGAAATACCTTAAAGCTTTTTGGTTTCCATTTTCAAAATTTTTAAAATACTCTGTGGCACATGGCAAATGATCAGCTACAAGTACCTCATTCCCAAGAAGCCAAAGAGCTCAATTCCATAAACTCCTTGCTTCAAAATTAAAAATCAATGAAAATGAATCATGTGTTCTTAAACTGTCACAGAAAAATTCCTGTAATATCCACATCAAATGAATAGTCTGGGGCTGGAAGGATTTGCTGGTGATTTCAGAGTCACTTTCTGCAAGCTGAAATTGAAAAACCACCAATAGAACAAATTTTCTTTTATTTTCTGTCTATAAAAGATTTCCATCAATACTGGATCAAGAAAATAATTTAAGTACACCCATAATAAACCCTCAACTAGCTGAAACATGCAAATGGATACACAAGATAAAGATCATTTTCTTTTAAAAAGTGTCTGAATATATTCATTTAGTTCCTATTCCACCCTTGGTGAAACATCACAAATCTGAACTTCTGGCCTGAGTGTTGTACATCGTTTCTCAGAGAACTGAGAGCAGAAGGTGATAGCAAAAGCTCAGCATCTTCTTCCACTTCTGTACTGTACATTACTAAGATATAAATAGGAAAACTAAATATTTTGCTGAACAGTATGTAACAAGCAGAAGTGGGTCCACCACCTCTGACATACTCTGGTCCCTGACTTCCACAAATCATCTCAGCTAAGACACAAAATATGTAATAGGCAAATGTAGTAAGTGATGGAGTTCAAGAGAATAGACCTCAGATTTTAGTTGAGATTATCTGCATGTAAAATTCCCAAGCAGAATGCTCCTTGTGTTGAGCAGTACAACGTTTCTTCGAAAATACAGGCAGGATTACTTTAGTCATGAAGAAGAGCTGCTTGCTCAGTTTCTGCAACTCCTTCCACAGCAGCCCAAAATGCCTAACACATAGGTAAATTCTAGGAAATGTCAGAGAGTTGATCTGTAATCTGTCCTGAAATAAATGAAAGGTGTGGATTTCTCTGCAGTCTAATAGATTAAGTAGTATTAGAATAAGCACTAAATTCTGTTAGAAAACCAGAATCTCGAGTTCTACAGCAGAGTTTTCTGCTAATTTATCAGTAAGTGAGACTAATGCCAGTTTTTCTAGCTCTGTTATGCTGCACACCCCACTGCCACTCCCCAGCTTGCAGCAGAGGCGAGGGCAGGGCCAGCACAGCTTCTCCGTATGTCCTGTCCCTGTGTGATCCAGCCCTTGGCAGAGAGCAGCTCCTCCCTCCCACGGCTGATGAGCAGGAGCTGTACCTGTGCCAGGTAAATGCTGGGCCTTTTCTGCCAGCAAACACAGGACAAAGTCATGCCCACACCAGAGTCCCTCCACTCGGTGCCCAAGCCAGCCTATACCTGGGTTTCTTCAGGTTTATAGAAAATTGGCTGAGAACTGAATGTTTCTTTGGGGGCTGGCAGGCAGCCAAAAAGCAATGCCCCTTTTCCAAAGTGCTGCCTTCCCGGTGTGGCCACTGCCCTGCCATCCCATTCCTCTCTCCACCCCAGAGCTCTTGGCAGCACCGCAGCAGCTTTGGAAGACACCGGGAGAAGAGCACATCTCAAACTGCCTCGTGCTGAATCTCTCTGACACTTCAGATCCTGACACTGCTCCACTTTCCGGAGGTCCTGATCAACTCAGTCACTCAGTAAAGCTTTTCGGGCAAGGGGGAGGACAACAAGGCATTGAGACAGTGCTCCAGGAAATTTTCAGGAAAGGTAACACGGCTGCCCTGCCTTCTCCCAGCATCCCCTGATGTGGAGGCAGATTTGGATACAGAGAGCACCTTTGTATTTAGCCCTTAGAGAGTTCCTCGCCCATTCATTTCTTTGATCTGCCCTTGAAGGCTGTGTAAGCTTTCAGAACTCATGTCACCTTATTGGAAATGTTTCCACTGCCTGATTACATCAGGTGAAGAACACAGAGGTAAAAATGAAGATTAAGTTTCTACTGTGGGTTTATTTTCCCTGAGTGTTCCTTCTATGCCTTGATCATCTATCAGCCTTACTCTCTGGCTTCTCAATTCTGATGTATTTGAAAAAAAAATTGATTTATTATTCACCTTTTTTTCCCCTTCCCTGTCTTGTTCTTTTACATTTTACCTGCTGGAGTCCACCAGCAATTGTATCTTTCCCTTTGAACACAGATTCACCTCTTGGCAGGGTATTTTCTTGCTTCTTACAGTCCCCTTATTCTGCTCTTTAACAATGACACTTTATTTCTAGGGTTTGCTTTTCAAAACATTTTGATAAGTAGGTTAATTCTGTTTCTCTAGTTTAGCATCCTTGGATAGTCCCCATTCTGCCTACAAGGTATTTACTTTAGTTTAAAAACAATTCCACATCCTTTTAAGTGTCAGCATTTTAATCACTTTTTTGAATCCTGTGTAGACTTCTACTCCTCCAGACAGTTCTTTAACCTTGATGAAATTGTTCCCCTCACCCTTGTGGGCTCTCTCCCAAATTCCCAGCTGCACATGGAGTCTTTCCTGCTCCATCTCCTGTGTCACCTGTGTTTACTTCCAGAGGAAACCAGAGGCTGAACATTGCAGAAAAGAGCAAAATACAGTGTGCAAATCTCATTTCAACTCTCAAGTGGCCTGTGATTATATGGGATAATCCCAGATTAACCACCACAGTGCAGAATTAGAGTAATTTGGGTGAGTTTGTGCCAATTTCTGACAGCTTTTGGAAGAAAATCTTAATCCTTTTTTCTTTTTTAACCAACAAGCCACAACAGCTTCTGAAGATTTATCTCAAAGGACTGCTAATGAGCTATAGTCCACCAAACACGACACTGCCAACACCTCAACCTACCAGTTTTATGGGAGAAAAGGAGATAAGACAGAGTAAAGAGCAGTTTGATGCTTATTGGAAACAAATCACCCTCTGAACTACAGTTCATGCTACAACTTAATCAGCAGGGAACACAATGGCAAATAATAAAATTAAGCCCCATGTTAGTAAATATTAAGCAATCTCATTTGTTTCAAAACAGTGGCTTTTCCATCGCTTTCATAGAATCATATAATAATAATAATAACAATAATAGTATCATATCATACTAAAAATATTGCTATTTCTTTAAAACTCTAAAGAATACATTTTTCCCACCACTACACCTATGAATTTTAGACGTCCTTATCAACCCTTTTTGCTGATCCAACTGCTCCTAAACAAGAAGCTATCCCAAACTCATCCTGCTGCTTTAACAGAGCTGTTTTCACATTCGTTTCAAATGTGCTTTCCTTAAGCAATCATTACAACATCAAATGAAGAAAAAGATGGAAGAAAAGTTCAAGCTCTCATTGATTTTGATTTAATGTGCTAGAAACTCTCTCATGATACATCCAATGTGTAAGCAGTGATTGGATTAGAATTGGAGGAAATTCTCCCGGCCAAATGCAACATTTGGTAGATACTGAAATGGCATTTGTGGGGTAGCACAACCAGAATAAAGCACACACAAAGGAAAAAATGGGGGAAAATACATCAGGGTCTGTGCACACAAAATAATTCAAGATATTTTCTTCTCCATCCTCTTTATTACAGAAACAAATAGCTGAATAGGCAGAAAAGTGCTTTGCCACTCTTACCCTATTGTACTGTGTATTTTATTTCTTTTGCTGTGATTTCAGGGTCTGAGTTTGTGGACACAACAGCAGCAATGCCAGCAACCCTTCCCGCCTAAGTTTTCTTCCTGTCAAACACGAGCAAATTATTATAGTGGGTGCTCCAGATTTCCAAACCATTAAATCATGCTGAATCTGTGCCCAACAGTGCCTTTTCCTCCATCCTCTCATGAGTTTCACAACACCAGTGCATTTTTCTTACTATCGAGGGATTTACCTTTTTTTTTTCAAGCACAAACACCACCAATCACCCTTTCTCCCACTGCAGATGCCTCAGTGTCCTAGAAAATACAACTGGGAATCTGCAGGGTCCTCTCAGGGCAAAGCTGGGAACTGGACACCTGGGTGGTCACCAAAACCTCCCTACTTGCAGTCAGATTAATTTCTCCCATTTCTGACTTTGTTTCAGGGGTGTTGTCTAGAATAATATAAAATAATACAGACCATAATAATAGCCAATAATACAGAAAGAATTTAAAATATTTTAAACTCCAAAGGGCTTCTACAATGCTCAAAAAAATTTCACTTTCTAAAATTTTCCTAGACAGTTCTCAAAAAATGTTAAAAGAATATAAAGACAGCACAAGGAGATCCTGTGCTAGAGCCAAAGGGCTCCTGCAGAGCTTGTGCTGCATGGTTTCCTAGGAATCTGCAATAAATACAAGTTAAAGTACTAGAAAAGCAAAGGTTGGGTCATATACAGCAAAATGTACTACAGGAGTAAGAATTTTGGTACTACACCCTAAATTAGAACAAAATGTAACCTCTGATTTATTAACCCACATGCCTTGATGAGGAGTCTGTGTTCTTGTTTTGAAATTTTTCCTGAAGAAAAGTCCTGTTCCCCCAGTAAATCAAATATTTTTGAGTCTGTTTTAATTCAGAACATTTTTTGCCTGTTTTTTTTGATTCACACCTCAAGTAAACAGGCTTGTTTTCATGACTGCTAACAACAGTCCCCATTAACACAGCCTTTTACAGACTAAATACAACCCTCTGCTGCCATTCAATATTATTTGTTCATTTTAAATAATAAATATAGCTTACCAAATGTTGAACAACTTTAAAATGCTTTGCTACTCTAAAGAGCTTTGCAAGGCACTTAGGAAAACAAATCAGAGTGTTTAAAAATATACATAAAAATTTGATGCTCCTTTCAGTATATATTTCTATTTAACAATTCCAACACTTCTAGCAGTAGAAGCCCACGATTATTTAATTAATAATAACTCAGAAAACCAAAGCATTTTTATATGATGATATGTGCCTATGTTATGCTGAAAAGATGGTTAAGAAATTATGTCTCTTGCTCACCATAACGGTTTCCATTGGATATTCACTCACATCTGCATGTGTTTTATTTATTTCTAGAAAATATCAGCAGGTAGCGGCATTCCAGCCAAAATGCAGGTACAGGAGGGTGAGATTAGATGGGTTTTGCAAGAGATGATGAAGCAAAGAAGAGTTATGCCAACTTAAGAGAATGCAGCTGGTTCAGTGCAGGGCTTCTTGACAGCCTGTTTTTCGTTTACTGATGGGTCTGCAGGGAAAAATTCCCAAGAACATTTGTGGGGCCTAAACTCAAGTTAGCAAGAATTGGCAAACAAAGTAGCTGCCACATTCTTCCTTAATTTTGGCTGTTCAACCTTACACAAAACCCATGTTTTTGGCTGCCTGACCTCTCCCCAAACTTGGGCCTGTCATGAGGTAGTGCCTCATTCCAGGAGGTGATAAACAATCACAGGGTTTAAACTTCCCCAATCTGGAACATTTATGAAAGCACCAGTGCTTTAGAGAACCATAAAATCCTGATTCTAATAGAAAAACCTATTGCTATTGCACCTAATAATCAAATATTTTTGTAATAATTTTTTCCCCCATTCAAAGTGCCTCTGCTGGAGTCCAGCTACTTCTGCCAGCAGGCACCAATAAGGCTTCTCTTTCCTTTCTGTCTTACAGAAAGATCAACAATAAAGATTCGTTTACCTTCTCCCTCTTTAGCTCTCCAACTCCATGTGATTTCAGTACCAGGTTATTTTCACAGCTCATACCAGAAACAAGGTTTAAATGTCTTTTACCCAAACATTAAGAAAGCTAAGCAGCTTGTGAACAAAATGTTGAACCATTTTTGTGAGACATAACTGATATTCTTGAAGATTGCAAGGGTTTGAGGCATAGGTATGCTGTAATATATCTGCTCCAAGTTAATAAAACTGAGGGAACCAGATGTCTTCGAGATTATTGCAGATTTTCACTGCCAGTAACAATTAAGCCACAGCAGGGAACTCATGGGGTAGGAGAAAACTGTAAAATTAAATTTCAAGTGCCTACAAACTAATCATACGTTTAAAGCATACTCCACCAATATAGATTTGAAATCATTGTTCTGGCATATTATTATTTTTTCAAAGAAAATACAGATATCTGATGAAGAGAATTTTAATTTAAAAACCTTGGCAAGACACCAAGGCTTAGTCCTTCAAAAGAACATTCTTTAAAAGCTCAGTCTCAGGCCAAAAATGTCACCACAGAAGGAAAAGAGACAAGCATACAAAGCTCTTAACATTTTAGGGAGAATTTGGGCAAAACTGGGGGATTTTTAAAAAAGCCCAAATTAAAAATATGTTGTTCATGAGAGAGAAGCAGCCAGCAGTTCTCATATTCAGAACCCATTCAAATTTTATAGGTTTGGAGTGTTCCTTGCTTTGAGAAATCAGTGCAAACTGTCAGAGATTCAGTAATCTAATAACAGAGCACTCTTATTTCCTAGAAAAACCACTTTCTACCTGGCACGGCTCTGCCTTGCCCTCACTGCTCGAGGGTGGAGTTAAAAGCAGCGCTGTCCGTGGTCCTGAACGAATTTTCCCAAAAGCTCTGGACCCCTGTCTCCAGTTGTCAGATTTAACTTAACTTCTACACGTGTCTCAACAGAAAAATGTTGTTCTTGGACAATTTTGTCTCTCATGTCAGATGCTGGGAACTCATTAAGAGACAGATTTCTTCTAGAATAATGACCTTTCATCAACAGAATTATGCTGCCTGTTAACATTATAGAAAAAAATTAAAACAAACTCACATGGAGAATCACAACAGCCTTCTATAAATCCAGCATTTTAAGGATCACAAAGCCACACAGCACTTCCATCAGAAATCTCGGGGAATTCTTTTTAGAAAAGAGATAATTTAGCCAATTTAGTTACATTACATGGGTAAAGAAATCGGAATAACTATATTTTACTTTAATGTTCCATTTTGGATGCCATTCTTAAAGGAAAAATTGTCTTATGAACAATTCTTAAATGAATTTAAAATAAGAGTTCACAAAATAAGCTTTGTTGATATTCCTAAAAGAATTCCTAAACTGCCCAAAAGAAATCCCCTAATGACTACTATCATCAAATACATAAAGAGCAATAAGTAAGGTGATATAACTTGAATTAAAACCCAGTACCTCAATATGGACCAGCACAGTCCTTCCCAAATGTTCTTTGGCACATTACCCTGTTTCTGCCTTCATAACACATTGATTAACATAGTTGCTAATTTTATATTTCTGATTAAAGCAAAAACCTTTGGACAGTTTTAAACAAATGAGGCTCTACGAGAACAGCAGGATTTGTTGCAGTGACAATAATTGTTACTGTCATTTAAATGAATCAGGCTCAGCTGGTGCTTTCTATTCAACAATTACAAAAGAAAATCTTTTTCCCGTTTAACTTCTTGCTCTTAAGGCACAGTCAAATTTATTTCTTAGCCAGATCTTTTAAGGAAATGAGATTTATGCATTGAAACTGCAGGCCTTCAACGACTGGTAAATCCATCTGAAATTTTCCCTTAAATGCAATGGAGAGGTAAAAATCCCCAGGTATTTAAGTGTTTATAAACTCCATAGAATGTCCAGGGAGAGAGGCCTTTGCAGTCCTCACTGATGGCATCGAAGGCTGCACAACGAACTTGCTCTCCAAGAGCTGCAATGTGAGTTTAGTTTTCAGAAATAAATTCTGCCTATTCAGAAATAAATTGTGTTTTTAAACTCTCTGACCCTAAAAACTTTCACCACCCGATGAGGACTTAGGTAATATCACGTTTTACCACTCAGACAGCAATCAAAACACAGCCTTTATTACTAATTCCAGGTATTTCCTGGAAGCCACTATCCAAAAGCATTCTGGCTGGCTACCTGAGCAGCACTCAGGATTTCATTCCAGCTCTCAGATTGCAGATTTCTGTCCTCAATTAAATGGGAAACACCAAAAATTTCTTTCAAAGCTGCACACTGCAAAGATGACCCAAATAAACTCTCAGTTTTGTTAAGCTGTCCAGATCAAAATTATATATGGACCACCAAGAATTTAGACTGCATCTACCATGTGCTTTCTGGACAACCAGATGATTTTTTTTGCCTCTTAAGCTCCTCATCCACCCCCTTTCATGAGCACTGGATGTATTTCTATGCTATTTCACAGGAAGGTTTACCCCAGCACCTTTGCAAACAGCCCAAGCTAAAACTTAAACAGGAAAGTAGCACTGATACTTGCTGTGATTTCATCACAAGAGGGAAAATAAATGCTTAGTTGAATCAGGCATCCAGGGACCTACCCTGGTCCAAATCATCACTGGAACAAAAATGACAGTGTATTTCATAAACACCTGGATGTACCCTTCACCAAAGAATTTCTTTACTTATTTTTTTTTTAAAGAATATTACTGAAAGACTAAGTTTTTTCAAATTTATCTTTGAGAAGAGTGAACAAATTCTGTCACAGTCACAGTCTGTACAAACAAAAACCCCTCCAGTTTTCCCCCAAAAGTCAGATGAAGAAATACATGTTCTCATATGAGCACACAGTACCAATACAAACATAAAAAGGGAAAATGAAGACAAAAAACATCAGAACTGATAAAGCAGCTCTTTAAATCTTCTTTAATTGCAGCACATGCTGATTCATGGATGCTTCCTAGAGGAGAAGCCCAGTTCACATTGGCCTCTCAGGATCCAGGTATCTGAGCCTAATCATGATGCTTCTGGTGGTAACACCTGCTCTCAAACCTCCTCTGTTGTATAACGCAGCCATAACATAATAGAAGGCAGCAAAGTGACATCCAGCATGGTCATTTTTCCCCAAAAAACCTGTTGTCCCAAGCCAAAATGTCTTTGGAAATGGAATTCAACATCCATATTGAGATTTTCAAAGTGTTGTTTCCATTACAATCAGTAAGGAACAGATTTCAGAGTAAACAGCTCTAGTTGTGAGCATAATGAGGCCTGTAAGAATCACAATTTTTATAACATTCCCATGTAATGCCTTGTATTGTAATAGAGACTAGAACTGTTTGAACACTTAGTTTCAGGAACCTCTACCTTAATTCAAAGCTGCCTCCTAGAGCTATCAATGTCAATATTCAAATGATTAAAAATGTTCACAAACTTCTGCTGATTTCTGATTGCCCAGGAGCACTCACCATGGCAGCTCTGCATCCACAGGTCTGGCATAAGGCATCTTCAGCCCCAAATTAAGCAAATATGCCTCTACCACCAACTGCACCCTGGGCTAAAGGTCTCCACAAACACCACTTTGTGTTCTCAAGTTGTCCAGCAGAGCAACAGACAAAGTCTGAGGCATTAACTTCAAACATTTAAGAGCTTTGCCCATGCCAGCAGCAGTTCCAGTTGTTAACCAATATTTAGTTGATAAATAAAACTCGGGGGTCACCTATAAAAAGACTACAAATGACAGAGTGTAAGTATATTCAATTGCTTAAAGTTTCTTATGAATTGATTAAACTCAAAGAAATATAATTTATTTTTTTATTTAATAACAAAAATATTTGTGCAGCAGCAGCAAGGAGTAAATGGCTTAATACAGAAAAATAAAAGTCCAATATATCTGAAGCCAGAGTTGCTCAGAATACAAATAAAGAAATGTATTCCTAGCATTCCTTTAAGTCTAGACACTGTATTTTGCCCACTCTCTCTCACACAATTAACCTGAGAAAACATTTGTGGTTTTGTAAGCCTCCATGGTTTCTTTATGTACCAATCTATTTCTTGCTATTGACAGTGTATGAGGCCAATAATGCACGTTCAAAGGAATAAAAGCTATATTTAGAAGGCAAAAGGAACAAACTGACAAGGGGAAAAACTGCAGCTACAAGAGAACTCACAGGAACATGTGCAATGTGGAACAGAGGTCATCCTTGTTGGAGGAAATGGTAAACAGGAGAGCATTAATGAGGAAAGTATCAGAAATGAGAAAACCTGTTCCAGAAAACATGCAGACTGAGCTGCAAGATACCCATTTTTCAAAGTGTTATATACATCACAGGATTTCTTTAAAATTAATTCCCTTATTTTAAGCTGTTCCCTACAGCTCATATTGATGCCTAACAGTACCACTCTTCTTTAGTTTTCTTTTCTCCGTTTTCAGGTGATTTCTTTAAACATCCTCCATTTGATTTAATACAATTTCTGTTTTATAGTCTCTTCATTTCCATACTAATACAACATCTCTGTATTTACTTTTCTCCTAGATGCCTACATTATCTCCTTTATCATGGAATTTATCTTTTCGTCCTTAAATCTACTGATTTTCTCTCTAGTCTAATTCCTTTTTGCTTTCTGTGATGCAGCCTGACCCTTTTATCAGCTATGCCATCACTTTTCTATCATTCTTCTCTCTCTAAAATGACTCCTGAGAGACTGCAGACCTGAAACAGAGATCCCCTGAAGATCATCAGCATCTGGAGAAGAGAGATTGCAGTTTTTGACATCAAAAAACACCCTGTTTCAAGGCTCTTCCCTATTACAGAACCAAAAATTTCAGAGCACCACAAGAGCACTCTGCTGTTGCATTTGGTATTTTTTTGGGGGATGTAAGGACTTGAAAACTCCTCTGTGGCTTGAAAATCTAAGTAGCTAAATGAGGAGAGGTGACTCATTAGCCTCTCACAGGACACAGGAGAATCGCAGGAGGCTGGAAGTATAAGAAAGAACTAAGAGAAAGGGTGCCTGTCTACCCTCCTCAAAACCCAGGCTGTATGGACACATGAAAGCCTGCCAGTCAACTGAGCATGAAGAACGTTATAAATCACCTGAGACTGGAATTTCAGTGAACAGTCATGTGAAATGTGTTTCCAGCTGCAATAAAGCCAAAATTCAATAACAAGCCTCAGAAGCGTCTTTAAAGAGATCATATATTTGAGATTACAGTGAGTTATGGCTATCACCAAAGTACAGAGAATCTCTTTTGATGGCTTAAGGTATATATTAAATGATAAATTTATGGATGTCAATGAATATTTTCAGAAAATACCTTCAGTATCAATCAAAGCAGTGCTGCCATTCTGAAGAGACGTTATTTCTCAGCACTGAGAACAAAAATCACTCTTAATCCTCACCATAGCTTCCACAACTCAGCTGTTAATCACTGTGTTGTGACATATATCTCTCTATATAAAAGGCTGAAGCATTGAAAGAAAACAACATAAAAATCATAGCTAAATGCATAGCTGAGCAGAGATCTGCTTTGAAATATCCCCACTTGAGGTCTAAACACAACTGCACTTGTCAGTTAGCTTTTTTCCCTTATTTCATGTCTCATAATAGCTGAGAATCCCATCCTTTCAGTTTCTCATCTGGCTGTTCACTGTAAAATCTTTTAAATGTCACCCATACTAAACTAGGGGCACCAAGATATCACTTGCTACAGGACCCAAAATGCCATTTGGCTATTTTCAACTTCAGACAGAGCAAAGCAGGCCCATCGTGGGCAATGTGAACTCTAGCCAAAAAGTTAGGAATCATTTTTAGGATTTATAAAACCAGCAAACCTAAAAATAAAGTGAAATATTCATCCTGCCACTACCACCCAAATGTGCTGGGAAGAATGTGGCTCTCCCAGAGTGCCCCAAAGCCAGAGCTTGCCAAGGAGACTGCTCACCTCCCACCTAAGAAAAGGCTTTACAAATATAACCTTAGGCCTTGTTTTGCACCCTGGAGTCTGGTGCATCAGACAGAATAAAAGAGAATTCCTCAAAGAGATTCAATGCCACTTCCAGCTCCACAGTCAGAAACATCATTCAGGCTACCCCAAAAGCATTTGAAAGAGTGTGAATTGTAATGATGCTCACACACACACATCTATCTCTTCACAAAATTAAACAGCCTTAAAATAAAAGCCCCATTGAAACTGCTTTCTCTGATCCACTTGAGAAGACAAAGGGTTGCCAATACTTCCTTTATTCTATAAACATCAGCCTTAGTTTCTTCATCCTTCAAAGACTGACCCAGAGCTTTCGGGTTATACCACAACGGAAAAAAGTAACCCACCCATACTGTGTTACGTTAGCATCATAAAGCTGTCACTGTTAAATAATAATGACATTACATTGACAATCATAAAAATATTAATTATTAAATGAGAAAATGCATGGATTTAACAATAAATGATGAATATTTACTTTAAATGAATGTTTTTGTATCAAGCATTTTAGAAAAGGAAAACTTAATGCTAATCTAACATAATGAGGAGTTTTTTAGGATATGGGATCAACATCTTGCCTAGGAAAAAGCCTTATTTAGGACTCTTTGCAGTGATTTCTGTCCCCCGGACCCACGCCATGATTCTGGTTTTGTCTCCTAGGCTGCAGTCCACCTTTAAATACCCTGTGAATCGAGAAAAAAGCTTTTACTGAATATTCTTTCAAAAGGATGGAAACAATTCATGTTAGAAGACAATTTTTTATCCATGAATAATTTCCCACAGTACTCCCAAGGGTTCGAGTCTTGCATACTAACAAAAAAATGACATCTGTTTACTAATATTAAGAGCATACATTGATTTTGAGTTGATTAACTGGCAAACTGTTGGGTTAGACCATGAAGTCACATAATGTGGAGAAAAACATGTTTTACATACTGTAGCTATTTTTCTACGACAATAATTTCCAGGTGAGTAATTAGAGTCATTTAAGTTCCATCCATAGGTTTATTAGGATTAAGACAAATTATCTTTTAATATCTTGACACAATTTGCCTATGGTGCAAAAAATTTTGGCACACTTGCAACTAAACATCATTTCTAACTTGAACTTTTGCGTTACCACCTGTTTTGCATCTAAACCATGTGGTTTATTAATATAAAGGGCTTCCTTGAAGTTTTGTGATGAATAAGAGGAAAATCATATTACTTTTTTCCTCTTGGCATTCAAACTCCTTCAAAGTATGGTGTTTTGAAGAGGCTTTTAACCTTCAGTTGGGGTTCATTGTTACTGCTGCCAGCTGGATTTTTCAATTCTCTCAGAATATTCTATTTACTGCATAGATTATTGCATCCTCTAAACACACAGGGCACAGTCCTGACCCAGTGATCAGATACAACAGAGCTGAAAGGACTGCAAAATCTCCCTGTAGAGCTTCCTGATTACTGCATTATCTGCTGAGAGTGTAATAAAGATTTCCTTTGAGCTACAGGAACAGGATCTGTAGCTACTGCAAAGGCTGAAGCTAGTCTAGACAACAACCAAGGGACAAGAGGAAGAAGTTACACATGGTGCTGCAAGGTCAACAACACCAGATGAAAGAGAGAAGGAATAAATATAACCTCAAAGTTAAATCATTGCACTGTCTTCTAGGATACCACCTAAAGGCCATGCACACGATTTGAGAAACAGTTTCTGCTTAGGAATTCCTTCAGGTGTGAATTGTCCCACTGCCAGGTGTTCCCTGCCAGGAGACTCCAGCACTGAGTGTAGGTGTCCCAGCTGTGCAAGCGACACAGCTCATGGCAGAGCTCCCTCCTGGAGGAATATCTCCAAATATAACATTGTGGTGAGCCTAGTTGATTTTTTATAACAGAAGTCATTTCATCTGCCGCATCTAAAAATTACACACACAAAAAGAAAAATCAAAAAACAGCCACTGTCTTTCTTCTAGAGCAAATATGAAACAAGAAGAATTAAGGGTAGGGATACAGAAATCCACTGTACCTGGTATTTAAGGCAGGCAATGCACCCAGGGAAGGAATCAGCTGAGGTAGAGGAGAAAGAACCACTGCCATTTGACTAAAAACAGGGCAAGTAGTAGTGACACAGAGAAATATGAGCTGTGGCATAAACACAGGGCTCTCACAGAGCCAGCTCCAGGAAGTAGAGGGATGGTAAGCACACTGATGGTCCTTTTCACCTTAAATCACCAGCAACAATTCTGCTGAGGAAGAGGCACATTCAACTCTCGTTGATAATATAATGCACAGGGATTTCACAACCAGCAAGAAGTCATTACACAACAATAAACTTCATTCACCAATGCTTTCTTTCTTTTTCTAGAATTGCTGCACATACATTCTGCTTTCATCATGCATCTGAATAACCTTTATGAAAAGTTGCACATCCCACATGGCACTCAGGGGGAATCTATGCAATCAACATTTCACCAGGGTTAATTTCTTTCTTCTTTTCGGAAAAATGTCAGGTACCAATTAGACCTCTCTTTCTCCAAGAGAGGAGGTGCTTCCCTAAAGTTATACCTGAATGGTTTTCCTTGGCAGAAGTGACATGAAATAACTAACCATTAAAACCTAAGTTATTTTACCTGTATTCTTTCTTGCCTACAGCACTAAACTACTTAGCCAGTATAAAACCATGGTGTAGCTTAGAATATTTTTTCCTACTTTTGTATATCAACCTCCCAAAGAGAGAAGCATAACTTAACGATGCCCTAAAAGCATGGTCTTTGTACGACCATAAATACAGAAAGGAGTGCTTGCTGCCCTTGGGGGTGCCAAGAGATTACAAATGTACGGTATTTCTTCCACTTCATGTAGAGTACTTTATAGCATTACCTGTCTTCACAGTGTCTCTTCAAGATATTTAAGTTTCAGCGTGCTTTGCAGCAGCCAAATGACAGCCTAGCAGAGGATTAGCTGTTCTCCTCTCTGTTGGTTACTTCTCCTTCTCACACCAAGGACTATTACTGGCAGCGCTGTGCAACCATTACTGATCACTTTGCTCCGGTGCAGCACCACGTAACAGCCCCAGCTCTGGACAGCATGACCAGACATTCCTCCTGGAGGATTGGCCAGGGGCAGGAATGTCTGGTCATGCCTGGATGAGGCGCTGGGAGAAGCAGAGGCTCCGCTGCACAGCGCGGGAGAGGGCGAGCGGCACAGCGCGTTCCGTACCAGCGGCTCTCACCAAGAGCCTGTGATGCCTTTGCATCAGAGAGCAGCTCAATAAAGGGACTGTCTGGCACAACACAGCTGCTCGTGACAGCCCTGCCGGACTCATCTGACACAGAGATTAAAACAGTGCACTGCAGAATAATGCAAAAAGCCATATGCCTCTTTCTATCCCTAAACAAAGGACGTGATCATTTTCAAAAAGCCCTTTTCCAAATCTGCCTGGCTGCTGGATGGATGGACGTTCATGAGTAACTTCTGGATGTGCACAGGTAGTGCAGGAGAATTACAGAGACATGCAGAGTTCCGCGTGAAGCCCATAATTAAGCAAGCTAATGATCTGAGATGATGATCCGTGGCAGAACTGGTTTGAGTTTATTTTGAACTGGCTTTAGAATTCTCAAAGAAATGTTTTGCATTAGTGGATAAAAGGCCCTGGTAAGTAATTTGTGCTTGCTGATAGATGTTAAATGCCTCTCAGAAAGCATGTAAGAAGTCCCTGAAATGCTACACATTATTACAACCAGCATTTTTTCCAGTTAACATATCCAACCAACAGCAAAAATCAGAGAATAATTTTAAGGTTGAAAGGGACCTTTGAGCTTTATCTGATCACATCCCTTACTTTAGAGCAAACAAAAGTTTGTAAATCAGAACCCCAGAGCAGTATTTTCAGCCTAATCATATCTCTTGCAAGCCTGGAAAGATTGATGTGCACAAGCCTCAAACATGGGTTTAAAGGCACAAGATTTTCAAAAACAAAAGTGGGTTCATTTCCTGTGGCATTAGTCACAGCAGCTCTAGCCCTTACAGCCATTGCAAAAACAGGACATGGAGAACAACTGACATTTTGCTCACACAGACTGCAGCACTCGGCACTTCTAAAAGCCTCCAATGCCCTGATTTGAAATGCCCAGGCTGTACCTCATGGCAGCAAGGGCTCAGCTTCCCCCTGGGCTTCCCTTCAGCTTGGCCACCTCGGGGGGTGACATTTCCAGCAGCTCATCCTCCCTGGATGTGCGAGTGTCACTCGCCACAGGGGCCGTGGCCTCGCGTGGGCGCACGGGCTCTGACCCAGAAAGGGAGAAGGGCCTGAAGAGACAAACTGTGCCTGTCCTGAGTTAAACACCAACACAGCCACGCTGCACTCGCAGCACACCCAGCAAAACGACCTGTTCTTTCTGAGGATTTATTTCTATACAGCATTTCCCCAGCACTCCTGACGGAAACTGTGCCAACAGTGCTGTTGAATAATGTTAGATCAGACACCCTGACACATATTCAAACTCCTTTACGTTCTTTTTTAGCAAAAGAGAGAAGCTGTCAGGATTTATTTGCCACCTGATTATTACATCTGTGTTAATTTTTACTTATTATTCGGCTTAGTTTTAAATTTTTATTGACACTTATTCTAGGTGGAAACAGTGTCCTTTGAATAGTTATAATCATGAGACAGTGTATAAAATAGTGTTTTCTCTAACATCTCCCTTTCCCACCCGGATGTTCATAAGCAGGCTTTACTTCCATTAGAATATTCATGGGGTATTTATTATTTATACCTCAAAAAGCATGAAAGCTGTTGGAATGTAGGTAGAAAATTTACTCTCCTTGCTAGTCCTTAACTTTCACCTAACTTCCTTAAAACTGGCGCAATAACTTGAAGCAAAATCTGTCCTTTGAGAGAAACTTCTAAGCAGTTAACAATGTACTCCATCTTCGAAACCCACACACTGCCACAGAATATTAATGTAACAGTCCCATCTCTGATAATGTACACAGCTGCCTATTAAGAGCAGGAGCTGGGGAACCTAAAAAAATGTTTTTCAAAATTAGGCAAAGGAAAATTTTTCTACCTAAGCAGATGGTATGCACAGAAAATTTTAAAACAAACTTATTTCCAGTCTCTCCCAGGACAGTTCTCTCCCCACCAAACACAGCCTATTTTCCAAAACATTGTTCTCATTTACTTCTCATTAACTGAGTCGTTTTCCACAGGCTCTTGAATTTCCTTTGAGCCGCTACAGATATCATGCATTTAGTAGACAAACTCTTGAGTTAAAAAACCCAAAAACACAACAGCAAGAAATGAATATTTATGTTCTAAAAGTTATGGTTCATTATTAGACAGTAATTATTTCCAACTGCTGAGGTTTATTTTAGTAACTAATCAGCAGACATATATTGCCTTATAAACCATTACTACTCCATCTGCATAACTAATAGTATATACAGTATTCTTGAAAAAGTACAACTCAAGATGCATTTACTAACATTTCATGAATCATTTAAGTACTAACCCTTTCAGCTGCAGTATAGGTTTGCTATTTATAGAAACAGGAATTGAAATAACACAGCTTTGTTTGGAGTTTAATGGCTATGTCTCCTTTGCTAGCCACAGAATTTTCAAAGCTGCTACCAAACACTTTAATGAAGATTCGAAAGAATTGGAATATTCCAAAACTCCTCTTTATAAACTTATTTTGCTTCATGAAACTTTGATCAATGTACCCTCCTCAAAGACCCAATGCCTATCTTTCAGAAGTAGCTGTTATAAATTTAGTAAGATTATTTATGTTGTGGATGTTCTTTCTGGAGATTTCAGAAGTTGACTGTACATCTAATTCACAAAACTTCTTTTGCAAGACTGCTGGTGAATGTTCTTGCCATGTTTGACTCTCCCCTGGCAGATCCAGCACAACAGGACGTGCTATTTAGTAAGTTAGTCATCTTGAACATCTTTGCCTTTCAGAGCACAGAACATTAACCTAAACTAAGCTTGCACTGAAAAAGACATCAGGGTTTCACCAAAGGAGTTTTACAAGATGCAGTCAATGCTTTACATGGTTTGTCCTTTCTTCAACTTATATATTATGGCATTATATTGCTACAGTAGAATCAGTCATCCACACCTATTTTTAAATTATCCAAGTTTAGAATCAAATGATTCTTCCATTACTGTAAATCAGATTCTTTTAAACATAGTAACAAGCAAATGTATTATTAATTCATTCTAATGAAACAAATTAGCTTTCAAAGCAGTGACCCCAATTAATTGGGTAAATGGAAAAGAATGGTTAAAAACAAACAAACAAACAAACAAACAAACAGAAAAACAAAAACCCAAAACCACAAGAAAGATTAGCAATGGGTTTTTCATTCCTTCCAAATGCTTTGGACCAGCCACAAGGCCTTGCCTGACCTAACTCAGCTGCTTAAAGTCCCCAAGGCACTGAGTTTAACAGAATAAAATGCACACTTAGCATGGTTCTGACAGTTCTCCTATGCCCCAAAGCACTCCAAGATGCCCCAAGTTCAGGATAATATTCAGCTGGAAAGTACCATCAGCTATCCTGCTCCATGCCATCCAAGAAAGAAAGGCATCAATCCCCAACTATCCTTGTTAGCAGAGTTTTGGGTTGTGTCTAAGTTTTAGAGCTAAAATATTTCAGATCAGTTTGTAAGTTTTAGAGCTAAAACATTTCAGACCAGTCTGTAGGATGACAGAGTCCCAAACCCAGCACTCCGTGGAGTGGTTTGGGTTGGTGAGTTCAACATCCCTTCAGAGAGCAGGGATGTTTTCAACCAGACCAGGTTGCTCAGAGCCCCACCTCCTTGTTCCTGTGTTTCACCACTCTCTTTGTACAAAACTTCTTTTTTACATCTAGTCTGAATTGACCTCTTTCTGTTTAAAGCCATCACCCCTTGTCCTATCACAACATGCAACACTAAAATGTCTGTGCCCACCTTTCAGCTGCCCCTTAGGCCACAATAAGGTGTCCCCAGAGCCTTCTCTTCTCTAGGCTGGAGAGCCCAAACTCTCTCAGCATTGGCACAGGGACTGCCCTCCACACTCCCCTGTGGGCCTGGCACAGTCCCACTCCTCAGCCCCAAACTGCATGCTGTACCCCACATCTTACAAGTCCTGGACAGAGGGGAAGGGTGGAAAGGGTGCCAGCTTCACTATGATTAACACAGCCCAGGTCACAGCTGAACAGCAGGAAGAAACTAGAACTTATATTAGGAGCCTACATTTGTACTACATTACAAACACACATCATTGCTAGACCTTCAAAAATGCATTATTTGAAATAAAGCTACAGTTTGTAATTAATATGAGCAGTTACATTAACAAAAACACATAGAAGGCAATGGAAAAAAATCCAGCAGACAAAAGACTGAGTAGCTTTTTCCTCTTGGGCATAGTCTTTAATAACAGAATCAGTCAATCATTCTTTGAAATTCTGCTATCAGGACAAACAGAACATGTCTCCAGGAAATTTAGGATGATGGTGTCTGGAAAACAACAACAAAAAAGAGCATTTCCAAAGCTCAATTCATATCTCCATCCAGAATTTAACAGATGCCTTTATGAGCCTTGAGATGCAAGAACAGGAACAAGATGCTCTCTGCATTATTCTCTCACCTCCCCTGTTGAAATCCCTGCCTGTGTTAGTGTAGGTAACAGATTTTATGTTGTTACACTGAATCAAAGAGGTTTGGAATACAATGGTACTTTTTGCAATACTTGTCCAACCTAATGGAAGTTCACACACACCTCAGTTTACTACCTTAAGACAGAAGCATTGTAGAATGTGGTTTAGCAATAGTTAGTATTTTATTTAATATCTAATATTTTAGTAATATTAGTACTTGCTGACCATTAAAACCTTCCCCACAACACCACAACAAATTGATATTTTAGAGACACATGGGCCCAGTGTCTTCACCAGTTCCAATACCAAAAGTAGGCTACTCACAAACCAAGTAAAAACGTACAGAAAATATTAATTACTGAATTATTCCTATTCAGGTTATAAAGCACTGCTCACTTGCAGGCATATTTTGATGGCTTTTGATGGTCCAGCAGGTCATCTTTGGACTCTAAAGACACTGAAGATTCCTGTGCAAGTCAGCCTCAAAGGCAAATATTCACCAAATCTTTCTTGCACATGCAAGAGAAAATAGTGAGAGGTAAGAAGAGAGACAAGCTGACAATGTAGAATAGAGGGGGGAAAAAAAGGAAGGTATTTTTTTCCTAACAAGACTCCATTACGTACTTCTAATTATATTTACTCAGAAATAATGTAGGTATTTAGAGTGATAATAAAATTACAAAGGCAGTACATTGCAAAAAGCGTTTCCATAGCTATTGCAGTGTTCTTTCCCAAGATGAATTATTAACATTAGTATCACTGCATTTTTGAAGGCAGGGATGTGGAATCATGAATTCACCACCGACAAGACGGAGATGCTGCACACCTTTGCAAGGAACAGTCTTCAAATGGTGGCACAAAAAGAGTTATGCCTCATGCTATCAAGGAGGAGCAACATATGATTTTACCTCTTTGTAACCCAGGTAGTTCAAATTTGCAATGAGAAACACTGTCATGAGTTATTTACAAGTGGGTTGCACAGAATTTCCCTTGCCAAAATTATTCAGCGGATATGTAAATAATTTCGAGAAGCATCTGGCTCAGAGTTGCCAGGCTTTGCACACGGATATCAGTTGATGCAAATTATGCCGTAAACACGTCAGGATGTTTCAAAATAAGACAGAGCAATGGACGAACTGTTCTAACTCCACCAGTTGTGGCAGATGGCAGAGTGCGGAATGCCTGGAGCCTGCCAGATCCATGGCTTCATCTGGAGGGGACAGCCTTGGGAGGCACGGCATGAAGGATGACCACTATTTCCTTTCCCTCACCATCCCTTTCTCTTTATACCTTCCACATCCAAATCCTGTAGGGCATTTTGTTAAAAAGATTCAGTATGAAAAAAGGATATTTAGACCCAGCCAGGCAGTCCAGCTAAGAACAGGTAAATGCCTCAGCACAGAGTTATAATAAGTATTTCCATCAGGTGCTCTCCAACAGAGAACCAAAACATCTTTGAGGAAAAAAAATTACAAAAAACAAGGTGAGTTTTCTTGTCGAGGATAACTTGCTTCTGGAAACCTGCTGCTTGGAAGCCTCTTGAACCTCAGATGACCAGCCTACTAGACACCGTGGCTCTGGGAATTTTTTTCTCCATAACTCTATAAGATATACTTTCTAAACTCTTAGTTTTGTTCCCTATTGCATCCTGCAAAAGTAAATCTCACAGGTTAATTAACTGTTTTAGAGGAAAACCAAACCAGAACATCCTCAAGAGTTCAAAATTTCTGTTGCGACAGTATTGCCCAGGAATTTCATATCAAAGCCCCAGGAAAAGCAGCATTGCCAAACAAAAGAGAAATATTACAAAGTAACATAGAACATCTCAGATTGGAAGGCTCCTATAAGGATCATCAAGCCCAACTCCCTGCTGTTCTCAGGACTACACAAATCTAAACCATAAGACTAAGAACAGTCCAGACACTCTGAATTCTGACAAGGTTGGTTATGTTCCACATAGTAACTCCAGAGATAGAAACTTTGTAGCTAAGGCCCAAAAGTTATGTTCTTTTTCAATTTAAATAGTACTTTTTTCCCCACATACACTCAAATGATGCATATTTCCAGAACTTTCCAGCACACACCACTGATGTATTAAAAAACCCTGCCACACGTAGAACCTTTTAAGTACCCTTAAAACTCTTCTCATTCCATGATTCAATATGTTGCAGTACAGAATAAAAATGATAGAATTAAGAGCAATATAAAGAAACAAAAAAAAAAAAAAATTCAGTCAGCATTGAGAAGTTATCTCCCAGTAGAGTTTTTCAGCTTGCATCCCACACAGCTGGTGCCAACAGCTCAAGAGGGAGTTAGGCAAGACGGAAATTTTCCAAGGACTTTGTGTACTTTGAAGTCAATATAGCTGTGATATGTTATTTCTTAATTCCTGCTTTCTGAATGTCTGTCAGCCACTTGTGTTTGATTCAGAAGTTGCCTTAAAGAAAGGGGAAAAAAAAAGAAGAAAGAAAAAAGAGACTAATTTCATTGTAATGGAGAGCAGCACTTTAATCTGATGACTTTCAACTTTTACTACCTATTTACTGCACTTGCACCCAACTGTCTGCATGGGGAGGCTTGATCTGAAAATACAACATATCTTAAAGTAATGAAGGTCCTTTTTTATTCATTAAAAAACCAGGAAATTGTCCAAATATTTTAGATATTTTCCCCTCCTCTTCAACAAATGCTCTAATAGTTGATTATTTTCATATTTATGTTTGCCTAATGGTAGTTTATGTGTATATAAGAGTACTACTGGAGGTCTTCTATCATGTCCCAGGAATGCACTGCTCAGATTTGCTCTAAGTAAAATCCGAATAACATTATACAAATAACATTTCTCATCTAATGATTCCTGACTAGTCGTGACAAATTATAGAAAGTCACAAGCAAACTTAATCCAGGAGATTGGTGTTAAATAGCAAAAATAACTGCACTTGTTGCCACATTTATTTTCACATGGCAAGGCAAAGGAAGAAGCTGGATGCTATGCACTGGCTGTTTCCCAACATCCTCTTGAACACATCTGTTGTATCTTTCCCCTATAAAAATGCAAGTAGAATCAGCACTTCCATTGCTTCTTACATAGCAACTTCATCTAGCACTTTTATTACCCAAAAATGGATTCTAGCGAACAGCCCCGATATCCTAAGGCAGCCAACATTCTTCTCTTTTCAAACCAATGAGAAAGATCAATATAATATTTCTAAGTTTTTGTAAAACCAAGACTGGTCAATAGGATATGCAACAGTTAGTAAATTATCTTCTGGTACTACAGTAGCAACAAAAAATAAACTAGAAAAATTATTAAATTTGTTGTTTTGTTTGGAAAAACACCCCAGCAGAGTCCTGGTTTCACCAGTAATCTAACAAAATACTATTTGTGCAGAGACATTTTCTTAAAAAAGCAGAATTTTTGGAACTGACTGGTCAGTTTAGAATTTAACAGACTGTAGAGCATCAAGTGATTCAAACTGAGTAACAGGGGATGACTGAAATAATATAAATATATCTCTTTCAGACACTATTAAAACTTCATACATATCCCTTAGGGCCAGATTAAAAATGCACATATGCTCAAGAGACCTTTAATCTACGAATAGTTTATCAAAGTCACCAAGTTTTAACAGAGCAAAAACCTTTCCACAGTACAAGGGCTTCCCAAACTGCCTTTCCTACACACTTATATCTATTACATAGGGAACATGAGAAGTTCTGCATCAAATTTTACATTCTAATTAATTTCAAGTTATATCTACCTCAAGCATTTTGGAAAGAGAGCTCACTTTCAGTCTCCTGGAAAAGCTTTTTAGAGATATGCAAAATCCCTCAAAACCCCAATGTTAAGCTAATCCAATAAAACACCCAAAGCTTCCCAATTAAGCAAAAAAAAAAAAAAGAGTTTCATGGTGTAAATTCCACCTTGCTGATAAGTAGCTTCATGTAAACAGGACTCATGTCAATAATTCACAGCATTATGCAGGAAATAGTTTAAAAGTTCCAGGGTTTTCACAAACTCCAAAGAAAATTATGCATTAGTATTAGAACAAAATGTTTGCTTTTGTTTTCCAGCTTCTTTTCCCCGTTCCTTCTGGGTGGGATAAAAATATTTCAAACCAAGTTGCAGTTAGTTGTTAATATAACTGTACATGCCAAAGAAAAACAGATTCTTTAGAACACATCTAGCTGTAGAGGTCTTCCACAAAGCAAAGATCTATCACAAGTCATACAGAGCTGATTTCAAAACAAAAGCAGAGCTGCATTACACAAACTTTATCTTCAGCTGAAATTCAAACTACGATTTCAATACTCTTCTAATATGGAACATTTTTAAATTGTCGTATTAACGCTGCTTTCTTTATGCTGTTGAATACTCACATCAGAACCATGGACACAAACTGAAAACTTTGCTAAAAATCTTGGATACTTAAAGCTGGAGTTTTATCTGGAAGTGAAGGAACATCACACCACCTACAGCCAGTAAAGACTTTATTAGCCCATCTCACCTCCACTTAGTGCACCCATTCAGCTTTCAGGATTATTCCCAATAGGTTAAAATCTTGACAGTATTAGTCAGAAAAATTAAATTAGTCTTTACCAAACCACTTTGATATAAGTTATTCCAGGGCTCATTAGATCAATCCAGAACCAATAAAATGCTTTAGTACTGACTGGGAAAGAGTGAGACAATTCACAATTGATTTCCATGGAAGCAAAATTAAATTACATGGAGTTATATGTCTAGTTCAGAAAGGGCAACAACAAGTCAATTCTGTGTGCTCTTCAAAGAAAAACATTCTCTAATCTCCACTTCCTACAACAGTCTTTCCAGTTTCCATAGAGAAAAATCCAACTGATACAGGCATCTAAGTGTCTTTATAGTAGTTTGTAGAGATGGAGGTTTTTTTGGCAAGTATTTAGTGAAAAATTTGGGGCTTTTGATCTTCCTTTCCAGAGAGGCTTGAAAAGATAAGACTCTACCTTGGGCCTTGTAAATTCTGCACGTAAGACATCATCTGTGGCAATTTCGACTTTATTTGGACTGTATACAATTTACATGCAGTCTTTTGCTTGTTATTGCTTCTTCATTGTAAGCTTCCATGGCACATCAGCTGTGCAACTGGCTGCCTTCGGATTTGTTACTTTTGAAAATATCTCCGCCACAGTTCCTCAGAGTTGAGCACCAAAGTATGATCTAACATTCTTCAAACACCATATTACTATATCCCCAGAGCTCCATCCCTGGCCCTGTGCTATGCAGCATCCTGAATGTCTTGGACACAGGATTTCAGGAGATCCTAACTTTGGAGCTGATAAAAAATTGGGAGGAGCTGTTGTCTCCCTTGAAGGCAGAGGGGCCCTGCAGAGAGACTTTGGTAAATTAGAGGGCTGGGCAATCACCAACTGTATGACGTTTAACAAGGATAAGTGCTGGATTCTGCACCTGAAAAGGGGCAACCCTGGATGTAGAGACAGACTGGAGCATAAGAGGCTGGAAAACAGTGCCCGGGAAAGGGACTGGGAGTCCTGGTCGATGGAAAGCTGAGTGTGAGCCAGCAGTGCCCTGGCAGCCAGGAGGGACATCCCTGTCCTGGGGGGCATCAGGCACTGCATCAGCTGGGCAGGGGAGGGGATTGTCCTGCTCTGCTCTGAGCTGGGCTGGCCTCACATCGACTGCTGGGGACAGTGTTGGGTGCCACAACATAAAAAAGATATAAATGTACTAGAGAACATCCAAAGGAGGCCACAAGGAAGGTGAAGGGCCTTGAGGGGAAGCCGTGAGAGGAGTGGCTGAGGGCACTGGGTCTGTTCAGCCTGGAGGAGACTGAGACTGAGGGGAGACCTCAGTGCAGTTACAACTTCCTTGTGAGGGGAAGAGGAGGGGCAGGCACCGACCTCTTCTCTCTGGTGACAGTGACAGGACCCAAGGGAATGGCATAAATCTGTGCCAGGGGAGGTTTAGGTTGGATATCAGGGAAATGTTCTTCCCGCAGAGGGTGGTTGGGCACTGGAACAGGCTCCCCAGGGAAGTGGTCACAGCACAATTCTGAGCTCAAGAGTTCAAGAAGTGTTTGGACAATGCTCTCAGGCACATGGTGTGACTCTTGGGGTGCCCTGTGCAGGGCCAAGGGTTGCACTTTGGTCATACTTGTAGGTTCCTTCCAACTCAGAATATTCTGTGATAATAAAAATTAGGAAATGATTTAGACAGGCATATCTTTCTACATTTAGTGCTACTCAATTTGTTATCTCTTGTTATATTATAAGTCAGGAAGATGAGGCAGTAGTAACTTTTTATTTAAATGATACAAGACGACCCCTGTGCACAGTTTAGTCATCATGCCCATTCCTGTCACTTTGAAACTCACTAATGGTTAACCACAGAAAAACACTGCAGAACATTAAATGCTAATAGAAGCTGGTGTCCATTTCTCCATAGATAAATTTATCTGAAAACACAGAAATCCCTTAACAAGCTTTGCATTGCACAAAAAGATACAAAGCAGTTATTTCATATTTTTGTTCCAGATTACAAACAGCTTCCCTTCAGTAGCACCAATGTAGCACTGAAAGTTGGACTCCAGCCATTGTTTATCAGGTCACATGAAAGTAACCAAAGATCAGGTCCTGAGCTGGAAAATCAGAGAAAGAACTTTTATGCAAACTACCTCAATACCAAAACAATTACTCGCCATCCAGCATGTGCCACACATCTTGCCCAAATACCCAAATTACTTTCAGATCCACCGACTGTTTTCCATCAAATCATTTTGAGCTCTACAGTGACCTACTCCAAGCACAACCCAACAGTGCAAAGTGTAAAATTCTAAAATTCAGTGGACACAGCCACAAGATGTTTGTTAATGAACTGTTGTTGGCTGGCATGGGAACAGGAGAAAGTCTGCTGACCAGGAAAAATCGGGAAAAGAGAATCAGAATGCATCTGGGAGCTGCGTGTCTCCAACTCTGTCATCACCAAGAGCCTCCAAGAGCCCAGTAAAAGCAAGAGCATACAACAGGAGTGGTAAGGAAACACACATTTTACCAGCGAGGCAATTCTTCCTAATTTTTAGTAGCTCAGAAATTCAACAGAATAGAGCAGCCTCGGAGATTGCATTTTCCACAAGAGACAATGAGGATTGCACTTTACGCTAATTACAAAACTGTTATTAGTACTGGAGAAATAATCTGCCAGTTGGACAGCCTAAGCCCTCAGTAAAGTGCAATATGTGAAATAGTCAGCTCTAGAGGCACATGGGACAGCATAAACAGAGCTGCTGTTCTACGATGGTGCAACACACTCCTGGCAATGAAACTGGCTGTTGCTAGAGAAAACATTCAGCAATTCATTTGAAGAAAAAAATGAAAACATATCCTTTCCCACAGAGATGCACGGGTTCTGTGCGAGTTTGTTCAACAGGAGGATTTTCAGACTGTCTTAGCATGTGATTCCTCTGAGCACATTCATTTGACACTAGATTTTTGGTCACGTGGAATTTTCTCAAGTCAAAATCCATACCCAATACACTGCTCTGCACAGTCCTGAAAATGAATTTGTTCTAGTTCTCGTAATAGTGGAGTACAGAAGCAAACCCTGTGGTTTCCCCTCTCTAAGCAACATAGGCTTTAGAGGAAATTAGGAGTTAAGAAACTCAGGCTTTTGCTGTAACCTATGTGACAGCCCGTATGTGGCATCTGGAGAGGAATCAAAGATGCATCACAAGATGAAAAAATGAACTTTTGGCATGGCAGGAGCAATATTATGCTTTAGAGTACGTGTATTCCACTGTATGTGCATGTACATATTATGCTGAAGAGAGTTCCTGTTACACTCTCATCTTTCTAGTGCCTGGAACCAAGTCATAAGGTCAACAGTTGTGATATAGATCAAACCCAATTAGGATCCCTGCAGGTGTTCATCTTTCCCTGCATTAAACACTGCAATGTACAAGAAATAGTCTAGTAAATAAAGATGCTTAGAGACTAAATCTCCTAAGAGCACATCTGTCTAGTTGCTGCTTTTTACCACAACTGCCTTAAGTAAAAAATCACTTGTCACACTATATCTATCTATTACAGCAAGTATACCTCTTCTATTTTATCTGCTAAAAGTGTTTCTGATCTACTCTTAACACCTTCCCATGCTCCTTCTCCTTGCAGGGCAGCATTAGTATCTCCATAATAACAGCTATTGCAGTGACATGGATTATAAATGGGCTCTTTACCAATACAAGCCTAAGTTTTATAGAAAGAACCTATTCCACAAAGCTTTTATTTAAAGCATTTTCATAGAAATAACCTTGCACTGAAGAGAAGATTGGACAAAAGACAGAGAAACTCCTTGAATCGTCAGGAGTAAGAGGTGAAGGGAACACCTTGCAATGCTTTGATTTCCAATTAGGATGCAAGATACTTGAAGCAAATCGTAGATCTGAGATGGTCAATTAAGAGTGCTGTTATTGTTCTTCCACTGTAAGACCCCCTCAACCTTGCAAGAGACAGAAAATCATTACAAGATGGTTAATGCTTCAGTGTCTAGGTAGCTATACTTTGGAGAAGAAAAGGCTTACTCGTATCAAAATACAGATACAACTAGAGTAATTTTATCTTCTGGTTTCCAAGGAGACAAGTGACCTCTATAGACTTCTCCTAACAAGTGTATCAAAGTCATACCATAGCAAGTAAAGCCATGAAAGCCTTCAGAAAGTAGCTCAGTGCAGAGACAATCTGCAGCTCAAACCTGAAGTTTAACAGCTTGGGTAGCTTGCCATCACAGCTTCACTATTGGTGTCACTTCCCAAGATTGCTTTAACAGAGCATTCTCTGTAATAGATATTGCCAATCTTTACTTGAAGGCAAAATAACAGGCAGGAAAGGCTCCAGTATGGAAGCACAGACAGTATATTACAATCAACAAAAGGGACAATAATGTAACTTTAGCACTCATGGGGCAAACCTTCCTGAGATCCAAAATCCATCCCTTCACAGCCCATCAGTAACTCTTTGAAGCCAACATTGATGTTGTATCAGCAATTCTCTATTTCAGTATTCTGGAATCTCAGGAGGATTCTGCTTTCTTCTTCAGCCAAGCTCAGGACACCTACTGGAGTCCAGAGTACATATAATCACATTTTCAATGCCTTCCTAATCTACAAAAAACAGATTTGTTTTGGCAAAGTGCACAGTTAAAGAGATTTGCCGGCTTTCCCCACGTCCCTATCACGTGTCACTCACGTTCACAACACACTAGGGAAACACTGAACCAGCTTTTTCTTGGAGAAACTGCTCCAAGTTTCTCCAGTTAAATTTTACCATCCATTCCCAGGTACCTGCACACATTTTGACTTGCTTGTGTGGCTCACTCTCATTTTCCTGCCGTTGTTTCTCCATGTACTCAGTTCAGGCAGAATGCTGGAAAGCTGTCATGGAGATGGTGAGCTGCAGGACTCCGGGGTGCTGCTGTGAGCCAAGAGCATGCCTGGGGTAAACTATGACTAATTTCAGCCTGTCTTGATCTAGCTCAGCTGATAGCAATAAAAGGAAGAAAAAAAAAAACCATTAAAATACCTGAAAGCCCTAGACAGCAGTTCTACATTGTAATTGTGCAGCAGATTAATGGGTTCTTTGTGGCATTTCCAAGATCAGCTTCAGAGCTTGTGTGGTAGGGCTGGGAAAGTGGCCTTGAGAGATTGACAACTGTTGGTGGCAAGTTCCTGCATCCTAAACATCTACCTGGGAGCAGATTAACCAAATAATTCAGGAAAAGTGATGAAGAAAAGTTTTGATTCAGGGGACAGAAAAAAAAAAGGTGGAAGAAGCTGTTATTTTAGACCTGACTAATGAAGCGTTTGAGAATATAAATGTGTGAAGGTGTTTTGAATGAGATCATGAGAGACAGTGCCAATGATTCTGCAGAAAATAAGAAGTGAGAAAAGGGACAAGACAGCTCTGGGTCAAACTCACAGGTGCATCAGATGAAGTGCAATGCTAACAAACACGGGAGAAAAACATCAGCATGTAATGCCAGAATTGGGGGTTGCAGTGTGAAATGGATTTGTGGAAAGACACAAATAGCAATAAGAGACTTAAAAAACTAGACCTAGACAAATACAAGTCCAGGATTTCTCCAATAAGACAAACTGCAAATGCAAAACTCCCAAAACACTTTCAATACCTGTGTTGCTTAATCTTCAAAGAAGACTAAGAGATCAGATATTGAGCACAGCGGGTGATAAGAGAAAACAGAATAAGGAAAAGAGTTTAAAATAAAACCAGCAAAATCCCAACACCACAGAAAATTTCAACATACACAATGATAAGGATATCTTGCTGGAAAATAGATCTAGTAGTTCTATTCCCCTTGATCCTGCAGCTGAAAAAACACACAAAAAAGAAAGTAACAGAAGAAAGCCCACATGGCACGGCCTGGTGACTGCTCAGGTACAGGGCTTTCATCCACTTCCAACTCAACAGCAGAATTGTCACTCAGGTTTTCACTCACTGCTATTTGTGATGAGTTTTACGGGCAACCAGCTGTAATCCAGACTTCTTTCTACTACAGAATTCTACATTTTCACATCCTTTTGTTGCCATATACATGCTGCCCTATCCTATTCTACCTCTTGACCTGTTAAGTATGTCTTACACTCTCATTTGGTTTGTAATTCTCTCCTTTCCAACTGTTTGCATAAAGGACGTTCCTTCACTTTGTATAGGACAAATAGAGCCAGTACTCTCAGAAATTTATTTCTAGAGGAGAAGTGCTGAAGTTACCACCTCTTTTGTGCTTCCCTATCTCAGAGGTTTTCTGAGAAATTTGCATAGCTCATTCATAGAGCATCTCCCCGGTACTGTGAGCTCTCATTACAGGGATAGAAAAGAAAAGAAAATGAATTAGAAATCAGGTGTTGAGCATTCACAGTCCTGTGCTCCCTCTTCCTTCTCCTTGGAAGCACTGCCTCACCTAATCACAAGGCCCCCATCTCTCCCAGCTGTGTGGTACAACGGGACACAGGCATGCAGCATCGTTCCAGAAACAAGATGAGAAACACAGGCCCCTCGCACTGGTAGCTCTGTGACAGGGCATTTTCCAGAATTCCTGTGCTGATAAGCATTTGATGATACAGAAGGTTACATAAATAGACAGGTAGACAAAGGTAGATAAGAAGAGATGTGACAGAGAGTGACAAACACGTTTTGGGGTATGAGTCTTACAGCACAGTCAGCAGACAGCCCAAGGCAAAGTGGTATTTTATTAAAGTAAATCACATAGCATGGAGAAAGGCTAAGCAGGGTTATCAGCCCTTCTCCTTTCATCGCAAATAATAAAAAAAAAGACTGCTGCCTACAGTTTAAAGAAAGGTCTGACTGTTATGAACCTTAGCCATGGAATTCTCACTAAAATTGCTGCTTTTACAGAAGGTCTCTCTCCCACTGGCAAACAACAAAGCATCGGACTGTGTTCAAAAGTTCTCAAACTAAAAGCAAAGTAGAGCTACAAATCAAAAAGCTGCAGTACAATTTGGCTGTTCGTTGGGTTTTCTTTACTACAGTCAAAGCCCTTTAGGTCTGTGCCCTTTGTGATTTATCAATAACCAGGTGAGTTATATTTGCAGCTACTCAATCTTAATCCGAGGGAAGTAAAGGATTTACTTCACCTGCCACAATGTAAATTTATTATGGAATTGGCTATTTTACCTCTAACTGTCCATAGGAGAGCACAGGATCCCTGCAGCAGAAAGTCTTCCAGTGACTCACAGCTGCTGGGTGTAAGCACTTAGCTTAACATCACTGAACATCATTGTCTTCAACCACCAGCCTGCTGATCCTTCAAGGCAGCAGGATGCTGGCAAGGCCTCAGCATTCAGAACATCTGGAGCACTCCAGGAATCTCAGGTGTTGCCAGCCTTCCTTTACTCTTCTCCTTATCCCTTTAGGGAAAGAGTTTAAAGCTGACAATAACCATGCACATACAGCTAGCCTTGCTATAAAGCATTTCCTGCAATCTCTTAATAAAAGAAATATAAACCAACAATAGGTCATTCAAGTCTGGTAAGATCTCATTCAGTCTAAAAACTCAAGATCTTAAAACTGATTCTGAAAATTCAAGATCTGAAAATTGATTTTTTCCATTACTGGTGTTGCTTTAACAAATTGTGTTTATAGATTCATTCTAATCTGGGTTTTCTGCTCCCAATCTACTCTGAGAACATCAACCTTCCAACATAAGTTCTGCTATTTACAGGTAGGATATTGCATTGAATTCACAGTGATTCCTTTGCAACATTGGTAAAATTAGTTTTTCCAAGAGAGAATATCTTTGATAAATATTCTTCATCATCAAAAGGGCTAAATACTTTAAAAATTCTACCATTCAAATGGTTGTAGAAACACACTTGGGCAGCTGCCTAGAAACATCCCTTCTTGAGAAGCATTTGAATGCATCAGTGAAAATGCGCTTGGGCTGAATTTAATCTATCTGAAAAGTCATGTGTACAGCTTTTTTTGATAAGCTGATGGTGAGGAAGTCCTCGCCACACACATCCATGCTGGCTCACTTGGATGGGAGCCAGGCTTCCCAAGAGATCTGCTGCCATGGAGAGATCATAGCAGGTTGGCACACTTTTCAAAAGAGCACAGCACACAAAGTACTCCCTGTGCTTCTCCTAAGGAGAGGCTCTCCTTGGAAAAATCCAGCCCAAAGGGGAGGGTGGGGGTGGGTGGAGAGCTTGAGCCTTTCTCCTTCTGCTCTGAAAATGTAATGTAATTGCACAGGGAAGGGCTACACACACAGTCTGATCGTGTTGTTAGTGAATAGGACAGCTTTCTGTAAAATAATAGCCATATCTAACAGTGAAAATGTGTGTCTGTATATTCAGTTGCTCATGTAAATACATTATTTCAACAGGCTTTCCAATCAAAATTTTAGTTATGATTTGTCCTGCTTAGGTATAAACTCGATTTATCTACACAAGTAAACACAGCATAAAAATTAACAGTTATATATTTCCAAGCTAGAGGTGTCAAGTAGAAGGTCTGAAATCCAGAAAACAGAAAAAAGAACTAAATTCAGTAATCCATATACAACTGCCTGAAGGTTGGGAAGAAGAGCAGCTGGACTAAGGATCACCATAGGAAAGTCTGTAAACCTAGAATTTTTATTGGATTAGACTTCTGTTTTGGACAAAAATTCCTTGACTGGCTACCTAGAGAATGAGGTTGCTATCACTTGGCTGGGTTTATTACTTGGAATAAGGCTCAGACTATGAACTGGGACCAGGCAAGCATGGGCTAAAGCCCTAAGATAATGCTTGATTCTAGTGATGATAAATGAAAAAAGTTTTCTTTATATGGGAAATTAGAGCATGTTTAATCTGGACTCATTGCTCCAGCTGGACATCTTACAGAAGACAGTATTCCAGAATGTAACTAAATTCCTCTGTTTCCACCTGAGTAAGAGATATATCTTTCTTCCGTCTGATACATTTATGGTGTAAGCACAAGTTAATGATTTATAATTAAAATGGGAAGTGAGAGTCACATGGCCAGGAATATATTAAGGGATGAGGGGAAAAAAGTCTTCAGGATTAGATCTTAAGAGTTTTTAGCATGGGAAGATAAAGAACAGCCCAATGGCCATGGCTAAGACTCTAGTTAGGGATGGCTCAAGAAAGGATAACCCATGAAGTTGAAGTGGGCATTAAATCATAAAAGACAAGCAAGACCACAGGTAAAAGGATGATAAAGATATATAAGTAAGGTAGACGCTATATCTGAAATATGACTTGTACTCCCAAATCCTGCAGAATGGACTGTGCCTTCCTGTCCTGTCTGTAGCACTCACTTCATCTCTATGTTCAGTTTGGCAGATGCTCCCAAAATGAGAGTTGGAGGAAGCAGGGCTAAATGAGCTGTCACTCCAATTCAGGCCAGTACCAACCAGCCCTACAGCTACACCGGGACGCAGCTTTGACGAGGACAGAGAAGCAGCAGCGAGATGAGTGCTGCAGGCTGAGAGCCTCCCGAGTGACCTGGGGACTGCGGACAGAGGTGCAAACAAGCAAGTCCCACTGCAAGGCTGAAAGATGGAATTTAGGTTAAGGATAGAGCCTGGAAAAGGAGAGCATATGCAGCTGAGTGATAGACCTTGACATGCTCACGCAGCTAAAATAAGAGCTTGAAGGAGCAGCAAGAAATCTGATATCACTCCTTCTAAAACTGATATGAGACTCGTGGGTACAGCTTGGGCTGTGCCTGGTCAGGGAAAGAGAAATTCTAGAGGTGAAAATAGCCATGGATTGTCAAAGATTGGAAATTAAGACACAAGAACGAAACAATAGAGGAATTACTACTCCTGCTATAGCAGGTACAGAGCCTCTTGCAATAATCCAGAGGAGAAGTTAGGCCAGTTTAAAGTTAGGAATGCAAAGCTGGAAAGCTGAAATTGATGGTGATTGTATAAAACCTCACATGGAAAAAATGAAGACTGGAGGGAAGAGAAGGAGTTAATCCATCACTCTAAGACAGATACCAGTTGATGGGGTTTAAAAGGCTGGATTTAGAAATAAGAGCCCCCAGAAGGCTGCTACTGCTCATTGAGTGCTGAGCACAACGAATTCAGTTAGCATTTGTCCAACAGCACAGGTTCTGCCTTCCCCAAAATCAAGTACAATGGCAAAGGTCTAAAGGCTTGGAAGAAACATCTGCCAAAGTAGACTGAACTTTAGATTCAAGAAATGCTCCACACAAATATCACACAAAATCAGTGCTTCCTAAAGGAGCATGTAATCATCAGCAGTCTCCAATAAAGTGCGCTTCTTTTTGCCAGCTGAGGTCTTCATACATCACAAGTAGTGCAGATGGTGGAAAAACATTGGCTTCAGGTTTCAAGTACTACCTCTCTGGAATTTTTAAGCATCTCTTGAAAGGCAGATCTGAAGTAGTTACAGGCTTGGACTAAGAAGAAAGAAGGGAACTTCTTGCCTTGGAAGGGAAAACCCCTCCATTCTCTCCCAAAACAGCTTTGAACCATTTTTGTTTTAGGCAGAGAACACTGTTAAAGGATGTCTGGCATTAAGATCTGCAGATGGTTATACAATACATGAGAGTTGTCTGTAATCTTAGGATTCTGTGAACTCATGGAGATGATTTATGAATGTTTTTGTTTAGTTAGAGACTGAAGAGTAAGTTAGCTTCAGTTTGGCTAAAATTAGGTTAGTTGTGGTTACATCCCCCATGATTTAGTAAGGTTAACAGTAAGAAAACATACTGTAATAGCCAGCTGTTCTCTGAAAATGCAGACATTTTTTGTGCTTCTTAATGAGAAAGAAAAAATCATGGCATTTATAGCACCTTACATTTCAGAAAGAAAATTTCTAAGATTATTAGTGGGGGAAAAGTAGGAATTACAGAATTTCCTTCAAAAGAAGGCTGTCAGAACCCATTAGGTTTCCACATACAGAAGCAGACACACAGACGACAATCCCATTCCAGATTTTCACTCATTAATCTGACACCACACGAGGATATTATGGTATTATGATGTTTTAGTCCTTTCTCTTGGCATTTGCACTTCTTCTGATGATCCACCCACCTTCTCTTCCCCCAAGCCCCTAAGTACCAGTTTCACATTAGTTTATAATCCAGTCTACTGTAGTGTAGTTAAATACATCTCGCTGTTTTTAATTTCATAGCAGTTTCTTTCATAGTTCCAGTGCTCTCTGACGACAGAGCCTCCTCTGCATTTCTCTGTGTTGCCCTGCCCACTGTCCATTCTTCCTGATTTTATTCAGAGCTGATGCTCAGCATCTTTCAGAACATAATCTTATTTTATAGACATAGGCTCTAATACTTCCTTAGGGCTTGTCTGGTTATTGCTGTTTGCTGTGGCTGAGATGAGCACGCAGAGCTCACAAAGTCACTGATGTGGCACCGCTGGGTCTCTCCTGCAGCAGCTGCAATCAGCAGCAAGGAGGGGTGGCAATAACCAGAGGAGAAGCAGCTTGTCACCCCCTTCATCCCCTGACACAGAACATCTGCTGAGTCTGCTGGAATGTGCATTAATGGGAATTAGCCCTTCAGCAGCTCCTGAAAGGAGAATACAAGTTTTAAAATTTGACTATACTTCCATTTACCTTTGCTGTGTCCAAAGTAGAACTGTATTGCCCCAGAGAGCCCAGTCTCTTGAGTTCAGGTTGTTCTGAGTTTAGGAACCTCTCCCACTTCTGCAAATATAAATTTTCCAAAACAGCCAGAGTGCTATTTTTCCTAACCTCTATTCACTAAGCTGTTTGTACCACTCTGGGAGATATCAGAGATGGCTTTGTGAGACTAAATTTCAATGTTAGGGGCAGGATTGGGCAAGATTTGAGATAGCGAAGCACAATTTTGGGAGCAAGAACTACATTGCATAATCTTACTATCAGGTATTATCTGTGGTAAATCTGCAACATCATCTGGCAGGGAGGAAAGAAGTCCATACGTTATTCCAAGAAAGCAAGATATATTGTCACTGTTATGCTTACAACATAACCATAAGAAAACTATTTTATGGCTATCCATAGTCAAACATAAAATGCATGAGTAGAGTCTGGAAATCTTAAAAAGTGCAATCAGTGAAAGACAAAATACTGAAAACCACGCATGTCCTACAGCTGTATAAAGGTATTATGAGCAAGACAAAGAGTACTAGAAACTATAAAAGTAGGGCATAAAAAGATATTTGAAACTGTTTCTTTTGCAACCCTGCATCCTTTTAATTTTTTTTCCTATGGCAACAAATATTATCACACTCCAGGGCTTCATTCTAAAACAAAGAAACAAAAACTGCAAACTGCACAATATTTGTTTTGTTGCCTTAGATCACAAGGTATATCAGAAAGCGACAAATTCCACAAGGAAATCACAGTGTAAGTTATCATGGAGAGCTGAGCAGAACAGTAAGCACAATGTATGCTGCAATGAATCCTCACTTGTATTTGCTAGAGTAAAAAAAGGCGTATTGAAAGAGACCTCTCTGTTATGTTTTGTTTCTTCCCCTGACAAAAATAATGAAGGTGATCTTCTCCACACTTATGGAATTATAAAGAATTGGTCTGGCTGGTGTCTTAGAATGTTTAATCCCTTTACATCAGCAAAGGGATACACTTGCAGAGAAAGCTTGCAGCAGAGTGAATGCTGTAATCTTATCCTTTAAAAACACAGTTGGCACAGAAATTGTCCATTTTACTCAGGAGGATGCAATTACATTTCGGCTTTCATGTAAAGCTGCTTCATGAAATTGAAAAGCCTGCGCATGAACAGAAACAGAACAGCAGGGGAAAAACAAAGACTGTGGCTGGCTATGGATCATTTCTCCCTCTCCACATGGTTTGAGGGAAAAATAGCTGGCTGCACTGGGTGGAGACAATCTGCAGTGAGCAGGCTGGTACCAGCCCTGCTGACCTAATGGCAGCAAGGGGTCCAGGACTGAAGAGTTCAGGCTCCTGAGGAAAGCAGATAATCCAACCTCTCACGTCCGTAAGGAAAGACTTCATGAGCTACACAAGAGAAAAATAAAACAACCACAGAAAAAAAACCAACAAAAGATACAGAGAAAAGGGAAGTCATCTCAGGTCTCAAGGGAGGAAGAAGGATCTTGCTAGCCAACCCTAATCCAGATGCTGGGACTAAAATAGAGAAGTCCCACTCACTGCTCGCTCTGCCAAAGCCTTCAAGAGACAAACACAAATTGCCAGAAACACTTTAACTGAACAGGTTCCTTCAGGAAATGCAATGTGTTCATTTGGTTTAGGAATGTTAATAAGAAAAATAAACTCTCTGAGAGAGTGAAGGAGAAAAGAATTTAAAAGGCGAGTCTTTGTTCCTTCCTCCCAGCTGTATACGGCAATGGGAGGAAACTCATGTAGAAGGAGGTATCAGGCATTTTCTTCAGGGTGCTCCCTTCCCAAGATAACAAAGTCCTTGGTTAAATTAAGACAGTTCCACATTTATCAGCAAAACGAAAAACAACCCCAAAACACACTGAAAAAGGCATGTTTTCTGCCCATGCTAGAACAGAAGCGACCATGAAACGCCTCCCAATTCCCAATAATTGGAAAGACATTCTCATTCATCTCTGGTTGCATGGTAATGAACAAAAGGAAAGTTTAAATTCAGATACAAACTATAAATATAACTTTCAGGTCAGAAACTCTCAGCTTAAGAAATTAAACTCTGATTATGTAAGGCTACAGTAAGTTAATTAACATTTCTTAATCAACATTAGTTTCAATGTGAAAAGCAGCAAATAGATTTAGAAGAGACTGTTTCTACATTCACACAAATATGGCTTACATTGTGAGACATAACTGAGTGCAAATCTTGATCTGTTAATTACCAAGGTCTTTACTGTGTAGTTTTAGGCACTTTGACCAAAGGTTAAAAAACTCCTGTGAGAGACAGACGAGCATTTGAAAAAAACCACGGTGATCACATTTTATTATAATTTCTCCTTGTTTTCTGAGTATCAAGTTGTTGGACAGAACAAAAAGTTCAAAGATCTCCTTGAATAATATCTTAAAAATGTCTAGTCGCTATCAATAACAAGATTAAATTTCTATACCCTTGATATTTGGCATGTCTGCCAAGGAAGAGCAAAGTTATTACCAATAACATCTTTGTTATGTAAGGTAGAGAAATTTAAGTCAGCATTGACAGTTCAGTGAGGAGAACTATCAGTAAAAAAATCATATCACACATTCCTTAGTTTGGTCACATCTGTACTTTGATAATGTATGCACTGAGAAGTAGACATACCTGTCTGGTTTAATAACTTTGTGTGTTTGGAGTAAAAGTGAAAAAAGAGAAAGCGTGATAAGTCCACCGTGTGATTCAGAAGAAAGAGCTGTAAAGGCTTCATCTCCTAATCCTTTGGTTCTATGCAACACTGCAGTGCTGAAGTGACTCCACAATTTATGATAGAAACCCAAGATCTAGAGGACAAGAGATCCACCTTGAACTAAAATCCCCAGGCCCCACACAGACAAAAAAATCTCAGAACTGACTCTGCAATGTACTGAAATACACCAAATACAGGCACCACTTTGTTTTTACCCAGCTTTTGCAGTAAAGGCTGTTGTACACTGTGGGGAAAGTCACCACAGTCTTCACAAGGAATTTGGTGGGAGCTGCACTGGATATTGAATGACCTGAGATTGGCTGCTTTCGGAACAATCAAGTCAACCTTTTATGTTTTCTCTAAGCTTAAACACATTCAACAGCAATGGCAGAGGCATGCTTATTTACTCAAGATAAGTATTTTAAATCAAAATAAATTTTTGCTAAACTAAAGCACTTTTAAGATATCAATGTAAATTGCTTTTGCATGATTTTCATTTGAGACAAAAATGCATTCTCACTTAAATTCTTTTCTTATCTGGTTAGATTGCCTACTATTGCATAGAAAACTGCATTTACTTTCCTGTATGTTGTGCTGATTATATTTTGCCTCATTTTTCTATGCAATCATACTCAATTTCTATTTGAAGAAGCAAGAAAACCTGGCCAGAAAACCAACAGTTTTTTCCACAGTCATAACATCATTCTCTTTCTTTAGAAAAGCTGATGAAACCTATTTCTTTTAGCATTTTCTCACAGGCAATGCTTACAAATCATTGTTTTCTAAGATTTTTGTTTTCTTTTGCTTGTTTGTTTCTTTCTTCTGGAGACTCTTCAACTTGTCTATATCTGAATTTTCAGTATCCAAAACTTGTGACAGATGAAGTGTCAGCAACTTCAAATCAGGATAATTATGCCCTTTGTCTTTCGTGCACTATTCCTCGCCACAAACTGCAGAGTCACATTCGTCTCTTTTTGCAATAGCTTCACGTTGTCAGCTCACTCTGTTTGTTCTTCCTCATGAGCCTAAGTTTGTGTTCCAAACCCTGCTCTGGCCAGCACAAGTACAGGGTGGATAATGCATTCTTCACCTTCTACTTTCTGATATGGGGGAAAGAGGCCACTAATTTTCACCCACAATCCATGGAGCCAGGCACACGCCTCAGAAAAATTCAAACTAGCTCAGTTACTGACCAAGGAGACTGCTGCATCAACCCACTCCAAGTACCACTGCAGAGACAGCCCAAGGGAATACTGGCACCAGCACCATACTTCACATTTCCTCTCTTTCTTCCAGATTGAAAGGTGGACTCCATCACCACCCGGAATACTGTTTGGAATCCTCTCTCAAAGGCAGGCACTGCTCCAGGAGGGTTAAAATCAAAAACCATAGCAGTCAAACCAGCAGGATCTCAGTATAACAGCAACTTGCTTAGATCACATTCAAAAAGGTGAGGCCAGAAGTCATTTCATCACAGAAAATATTTTTTTCCCACAGGTTCTGGCTCACAGAACAACTTGACTTATAGATGGCCTGTGCCCTATGCCTTGCTAAAGCAACTTTAACGCTTCTGGCTGCAGAGATATTACTGTGCTGAAAAGAACTGAAAATATCAGTGCCAAAAGAAGAATGAACATGATTCTGAAAGCCAACAGTAGCTGACATAGGTTGGGGAACACTTCTGTGACAGCTTCAATATTTAACCAGAAAAGTATGGAACATGAATCCAAATTTCCTATGTGGTGTTTTGATGTGGACTTTAGTTCCTGAAGTAATTATTGACAAGAAAAATTCTCCTCACACAGCAAATTAGGTGCTTACCTAGTTACTTACCAAGGAACTCATATGTTTTCCAGACAGTAATCATTTGTGAGAATTTATTTTTAACATAAACTCTGCTGTAATATGAAAGTTCAACTGCTAGCAATTGTCAGTTTTCCCTAGATTTAGGCAACAATGTATTTTGGGAGTATGACTCAGGAAAACATTCACATGACCAAGAAAAGCAGGTGGCCAGGACCTACCACATAGCTTCAGCTTCATCAGAACATCCTCAGAGAATGAAAAATAGCTCCTAGCTGTTTGGGGAGATGATCTCAGGGTGGAAGAAAAAGCTGTTCTAAGGTATAGGTTATAATTATTACAACAAATAAAGCAAACTGCAGATTCTTTTGCCTCAGCATCACAAAAAGATACATTAAAAAAAAAAAAGCAACGCTGTTCTTCTGATGGAAGTGTTTATATTGTATTGTCAGTAAGTCTTGGAAAAACTCATTTACACAAGGGACCTCAGTCATGAGTTTAAATTATGCCTCTGCCAAAGAATTAGCTTACCTGGTTCTCCCTCAAAAGTATCTCACATAGCAGCACAACTCATTTATTCCCCCACTGTTTCAACTGCAGTAGGGGAGAGGAGCTGTTTGTTAGTCTGTTGGCAAGGGAGATGCCCAAGATCCCATGAAACTCTGCCTGTCTTGTGCAGATTTATGCTCAGCACTGGTTCCTGTGGCTGCACAGGAGCGGGAGCCTGGCAGGCACTGCACTGAGGTACCACAAGTTATAGTGGGGCCAAAGCATCGTGTTCTGCTGGGATTCCTTCATCTCCTCCTTCACGTGGGTAAGAGGGATTTGTTATTCCTGTCATTGCCTTGCCCAGCAACAAGGCTGTGCCCAAGCCAGCTGTGATAAAAGCTGGGCAGTTTCAAGGTAAGTTTTCCATCTTTAGCCAGAGGTTTGAGAAAAGGTTTCTACCTCAGGATCCTCAAAGCAGCACTCCAGGAGCACTCTGTGGGCAGTCCTGATCCACACGGACACCTGGGAAGCATCTACCTTTAGGGACATGGGTTGTTCTATTGAACTAGAACCAGAAGTATTCTGGCACCTGAAACAGCGTGCATGCACGTGCTTTAACTCTGATTTGAATTCCTGCTTGTGGCAAAAGGGACTGCACACCCAACCTCTGCCCTGAGCCTGGAACACACACCATTTCTACATTTCCTACTGCAAGAATACCTAGCAGAAAGCATATTCTTGACTATTTTTAACCAAAACTGCTTTCTGATGGACTCTAGCTTATTTGATTCAATGTTAATCAGAACTAAAGATAGATCAAAAAGGAATAAAAATTTTCATCCATCCACAAGGAGATCTGTGGATTTGTTTAACATGCAAGCAGATCCCATGTGATCTGTCACTTAATTTTAAAGTTTTCTAGATTTAGCTATCTTTCAAAGTCCATGACTACATAAACACTAGTGATCTCTATAAATTAAAAACCATTAATTTACTATGAATCAAAATCAAGTTTGTTTTTTTTTCTTTGAGTATTAAGAATTTGGTTTGGGTTTTGGTTTGGCTTGGGTTTTTTCCCTTTTTTTAGGTTAAGGTTCTGTTATCTTTTAAAGTTCAAGGATAAGGGACCATGTCGTCCTCACTGAAAGTTACATCTTTAGCATCCTCTTACAAATTCATCATAAAACCACCAAACATTTTTACTTCTTTCTTTTGGTTAGGAAATGTTAACATGTAGCTGCAAGCAGCTGAGTGGAAATATTAGCAGAGCTTTCCTGCAGTACACATTATGACTGAGCTCAGATATTTACTCATAGGAGCTATACCACTCAGTGAGATTGTCAACAAGAGTTAATTATATAAAGGTTCTACTAGACAGTGGGATATTTTTTTTTTTTTCTCAGATGATTTTGCTTTTTGAACTAGGAAAAAAATACTTTAGAGGTAATAACATTTACATTATTCAGTGGCTTTAAGAAATGATGAGCATGGTTTGGGTTTTATATTGAGTCCTGAGTACTGGCTAGACTCTTACAATTATAATATTTTTCTGGGCAAGCTACTTTCATTGACAGGTATCGTATCACCATTCCACCTTGCAGAAAACGGGCTCTGTATTTTATGCATTTACAAATACTCAAACGATAGAAACTTGGGTTTTTTGACTTATTGGCTGCTGATGCATAAAACGCAGGGCCAGCTCCTTTTGTGTTATTGTCTGGCTCCCATTAGCATGTTAATATAAGTAACAAACTTCAGGGGTATATCTGGGGTGAGTTAAGACACCCCATTTTCAGGAGGTTCTTTTCTGATATCAAGCTTTCATTTTCCTTAAGAATTTGGATATTCCAGCCTGTGAGGGGATGACAGTAGGAAGAGTGCCTCACACTTAGCATGCTGACCCCATCAACTTTCACTGGACTATCTTCAACATTCAGGTCCAGGGTTAAATTCTGATTTATTGGTGTAGCAGGCTATCCATGGCTCCCCTTGGAAGCAGGAAGGTCCTTCAACGGTTCCTGTGTGTTTGTTTGCAAGATCAGAGAGCTGGTGTTCAGGGATGGAAAGTCAGACAAAACTGCAGCATCCAAAGGGAAGATAAAAACCACTGACTGCAGAGACAGGACTTTAAATCCATGTGAGCAGTCAATAACAAAAACCACAAACCACAGACTTGGGAATTCAACAATTTTCCACAAGCTCAATTCACTCTCAAGGCTGAATTATTCAGTACACTTCTTTTTTTTGTCCCAGTAGAGTTTGCAAAAGCTGTCAAGGAAGACATTGTCAAATTAGAAGGCAAATCAGACGAGATGTGTTTTCCTCCCTTTTTCTCAAGTTTTAAGGAAGCTTTCTTAAGATAGATTAAAATTGCATGTGACAAGCTACAGCACCCAGAGTACTCTCCATTAACAAAGTGAATGGTATAAAGATCAAGAAAAAAATGGTAATCTGTTATAAAGAGGTCATGAATGTGGTGCATCATATCAAAGAGCTTGTATTCATGTTAAGCTATTTACAGTTTTCTGGGCAGTATCTCCTACTTTGAGCTTGCAACTTTTCCTCAGGCAGCAAAGTTTTGTCTAATGGCAACACAGGGAAAAGAACAACCGAACAAGAAAAAAAAAGAAACAAAAAATCCCACTGATGAGCTGCAGTCTTATTTTTCCTCATAGCCTTCATTCAGACAACTCATTCATTACCCACACCCCTTCAGCTCACTCTGTAAAATGTAGCTGAGTCCCAGTTGTATCAGGACATTGGCTGTCAGATGTGTACTCCTAATCCTCTGGTACAGCACAGCTTCTAGTGACACTTGATGGCATCTCAGAGCTTTGACACACTTTTCCTCTGTTTAAGAGAGACACTTTGCTCTTCCTTCAGGACCTGCTGTGAGGAAGCTCCCTACCATCACTCAGAAAACCCCCAAATGACATTTTACTCATTCTGACGTGGGAACAGCTTACAGGCCTCCTGCAGAGGTAAGTACAAAGATCAGTACTACCCTAGCATTTAACACTGGTTTTATGCATTGCGTTTTGAAAATCTGACCAGATATCAATAAATGACATGTGAGTTCAAATAAAAAGCCCGAAGATTTTATAAAAACCATAATGAAAATACACTACTATCCCTTCTTTCATCAGAATATGTAATTCTGATCTCAAAATCTTCAAATGACTCCGTATTATCACCTGTACTCAAGAACAGCTATTTTTTCATGTTAACATCATCAAAGTGGTACCACCTTTCCTTAAGTTAACACTAACCTGTTTCCATATGACCTCTAGAAGTCAATGATGAGGGAAAGCCCACAGGTACATACTTATTTTCTAACTACCCTCCCCTTAAAAGCCTTCCTAAAACCTTCTGTGAAGAATAACTAACTCATCTCAAGAATGAAACTGCTCAGAAAAGCATCATCTCAGAAGAAACCCAGTTGTAGTTACTCAGGTTTCCATTTCTTGTATGTTTACCTAAGCATTTTCTACTTTTCAGCAGTAGAAAAAGATATATCCATCAAGAACAGAAGGGTAACTATATATAAGAGGGAGAGTGAGGCAGAAGGTCTGGCAGAGCCAATAACAGAAAGTTTTGATAGATGTATCAATCTTTGAGCCTACAATGGCATTTCCCTTCTGCAGTCTGGACTGCCTTTGGTGAAATGGCCACCTTTAACCACAGCAATGTTCTCCTTGTTTTCAGTCATTTTGTCCTCTTTAACTACAGATTCACAAACTTTGCTTCCTTGGGGTAAAAAAAAAAATAATAATCTTGTCTGTTGTGTTCCATTAATCACTTAGTAACTCTACATGTTTTCTTGATTTCCTGAAATACCCCTGGCCTTGCTTCCTCCCTTGTGTTAAAGAAAACGGTACTCCCATGATGAGCTGTGCCCAAATGGGCAAATGTTAAGTCAAGCAATTAAAAATACTCAACACAAATACTTTATAAGTTCTGGTTGCAGCATAGCCATAATAAAAATTCTGATGCAAGCTGCCTTACTTGCTTCCAGAAATGCATTTGTTTCACGAATGCCTCAGCTTTGAAGGTGATTTCATTGCCACCAACCCTTGTGCTGCTGCCAGAACACTGGGGAAAAGCTTTATTTCAAGAAAAGAAAGACGAACGTGTCAATTGATGATGACAGAACTGTTGTAGGTCGAACAGTTAAACTCATTCTGACTCCGTGTGTAGCAGGCTTGGGGATTTTTTTTCTAACTTCTGAGTATACTGTATTGTGTGAGGGCAGCTCTGAGCTAAACAGAAAAAAAACAGATTTATTGTGGTCAGTACAAACAGTAGCTCTCAGGATAAGGTTAATAAGAGTATCCCCCTGGATCATTCAGTGACCTTCTAGGACCAAAGTTAATTAGTGCAGTATTCACTAGGGATCTCAAACATAACACGGTCCCCTCAACTGGGGAAATCTGCAGCTGACACAGGAGTAATCTCATCACAACTGGGAGCGTCCGCAAGAAGACAAACATGCAATCAAGGACAACAAAATGGCAGATATAACCCAGTTCTCACAAACAGGCTCAGGAAGGAAATGTTGCACTTGCTTTGAGACACAGCTGATTACATTTACTGCTGTTATCTCCAGAGACATGGGCATTTGCTCACACAGTGCACTTAGAGCTCAGAACTTTGGAGAATAGATGCTTTTGTTTACAAGCAGTGATGTCCAAATAGTTTCATGGTTTCTTCTCCACCAGACTGAAAAATTTCCATCTCCAAGCACCTGTACTACAAACACCTCAGCACCTTCAAATTGCTGCTATTTACAAAAATGAAGCAAGACACTTTAGTTACGGGAGAAGGATAAAGAAATTACTACTTGATCACCAGGCTGTCCAGAGCTCACTCTGCAGCCAGCCTCAATCCCAAGCTAGCAATGAGCTTGTGGTCCCACAGGATGAAAACCACACTTTGGTAAATGTATTAATATCACTTTGCAGTTGATATATTTGTCTGTCCTGGACAGAGGTCAAGCTATCGCACAGCATAGCCATCTTGTTCAGGGCCAAACTACCAAAATATAGACAAATAATATGCAAAATAATTTTAAAATTATAGCAAAATTGTATACAGTAATTCAAAATCTGGTCACACACAATCACTGGAGTTTGTACTTTACAGATATCTCTGTCAGTGGTCTTTGATAGTTCCTCTGTCCTCCCTCGTCTTGGATGTATCACCAGCATTGGCCTGGACTTGATTTTGTTTTACAGATTGGAAAGTTTCTGCCTCTAGAGAGTTTATATACATACGAATAATTCGATAACCCTCTTGAACCTGTTTTTCATTAAAAGACATTCTGGTACCACTAGCTCTACCAAGTTCTTTAAAATTTGCTCCTTCTTCACTGCAATAGGTTAAGCAGCAGGACTGCTGAAGCCTGATTCTTAGTTTCAGAGTTGTGACTGACAGTAACTCTTAAGAATTGTCTTTCTGCCTGCATGCTTGGAGAAACAAACAAACGACATTGGTTTTTCAGCACCGAGATGAGTATTTGTGTGGCATTTATTGAGACTAGTAGTGAGTTTCACATGATTAGAAGCGAAAATATATACTGATGCCATCAAAATCTGTCTCTCAAAAATATGACTGCAATGGTAACGACTGTAACAGCTACACCCTATTTTATTATCTATTATTAATTCTTAATAATGACAAGCCAGCCTGAGTGAGTCATCTGATTACTGGTGGAATTATGCCTGGTTTATACAATCATGTTTTACAGATATTATTTTTCTATTAAAAAGGGGGGATCTAGGGGGAAGCACCTTTCAGACACAAGCAACGTTGCCAAAGCACTAGGAGGCAACATTAGTAAACAACTTTTCTTATTCATACCCTCTCCTTTCCCAAAATGCATCTTATTTCGATGATACACTTATTTTCTTTAAGAAGAAAAAAAGCTTCTACTAGAAGATGATGCTATTTCTAGAACCGTTATCAGCACTCTTTAAACAGGAGGCTGAACATCCACACCAGTCTGAACTTTCTGAGCTCATCGTGGCCTTTGATATTTGCTTAACCTATTATAAAAGGGAGACAGAGAGGGAAAAAAATGAAGTTAAATGGAGCAGCCAGCTCTCAGCTTTTTCCCTCATGACACCCTTCCAGCCTACAAACCCACAAAGCGAAGCAGCACCTTACGAATCTTCGACTTGTCAGGATAAACATGCCTAATGGCAGACATCTCCTCAGCCCCCACCTCCTCCGGGAAGGCTCTCCTGCCCTCCCCTCCAGCTATGGCTCGGTCTCAGGTGCCTGAGCTGTCTCAGCCATTCTTTAACTCTTTTTTAACCCGCCCATCACCCGGGCCAAAATGTGAATCTGCCGAATGAAGATCGCCGTTCCGCCCGGGGCACATCTCGAACACCTTCCCCTCCCGACTGCGAGGGCGCGCGTTCCGGATAGCGAGGCTTTGGCAGCCAGCCGGCCGAGCGAGCGGGATCGCTCCTGAGCGGGAGCGGGCACCGAGGCACAAGGGCACACGGCCCGGGA